>APFE030800299.1:52568-87385 GCA_000404065.3 Pinus taeda
TAGCCAAAGGTATACTAACTAGTTTTTCATTCTGCATATTAAACCTTTTCAACACCTTTTCTATGTACTCACTTTGAGACAATGTTAATTTGTGATTCTTCCTATATCTTATTATTCTCATACTGAGGATTTCTTTTGCAGCACCCAAATCCTTCATTGCAAATGAGTTTTCCAAGTTCCTTTTGAGCACATTTATTTCTTGCATGTTAGAACCTGCAACAAGCATGTCATCTACATGCAATAACAATATAATATAGCTACCATAATTTTTCCTTTTGAGATAAACACAATGATAAGAGTGACATCTAGTATAACCTTGTTCAAACATAAACCTATCAAATTTTAGATACCACTGGCTTGGAGCTTGCTTTAAGCCATAAAATCTCTTCTTCAACCTGCACACTAGTTTCTCCTTCCCTTTTACCTCATATCCTTGTGGCTGCTCCATATATATCTCTTCCTCCAAATCCCCATGGAGAAAGGCTATCTTTACATCTAACTGCTCAAGATGGAAATCTTCAACTGCTACTAGACTTAGAATAGTCCTGATTGAAGTCATTTTCACATCAGGAGAAAATATCTCATCAAAGTCTATACCCCTTTTTTGTGCAAACCCTTTCACCACAAGTATAGCTTTAGAACTTTTTCTACCTCCATCTTCTTCCTTCAAATTGTAAACCCATTTATTTTGCAATGTTATTTTACTTGCAGGCAACCTGACAAGTCCTAAGTATGGTTATGTGCTAAGTAGTCCATCTCTTCTTTCATGGCTTGCTCCCACTTCTTCCTATTTTCTACTTGCACTGCTTCTTCATAACATTCTGGTTCACTAGAATTAGTCAACAAAACATAATATAATGAAGGAGAGTATCGTTCAGGGGGTCTACTAATCCTGGTAGATCTTCTAACACCATTTTTAGGTGTTTGAAGTGCTTGTTTCTGTTGTGGTTGTTGTTCTAGCTGTTCATCATTATGATTTTTAGGCACCATCACGTTTTCTGTGATCTTGTCAAGCACTGTGTATTCTCTATTTTATTTTTCGTGTTTCTTTTCCTACAGCTTATCCTTATACAAAACCTTTTCATTGAATATGACATCTCTGCTCCTAATGATTTTATGTTTTTCATAATCATAAAAGCCATAACCAAAATCATTAACACCATATCCAATAAAGGTACATTTCTTTGATTTTGCCTCAAGATTTGTTCTATTTTCTTTGTTAATGTGGACAAAGGATTGACAACCAAAAGTATTTAAAAAATAGTAGTTTACCTTTTTACCTGTCCATGCCTCCTCTAGAATACCACCATCCAAGGAACTTGAAGGCCCTTTTTTTATTAGATAAACAACAGTATCTACAACATCTACCCAAAATTGTAAAGGCAATCCTACATGAAATCCCATGCACCTCACATGCTCCATGATTGTCCCTGTCATCCTTTATGACACACCATTTTCTCGTGGTGTTCCTGGAACAGTCTTCTCTCTACGAATTCCATTCTCTAAACAGTACCTATCAAAACCTTTGCTGCAATATTCACCACCATTATTTGATATGAGAAACTTCAACATTTTTCCTGTTTCATTTTCAATCAAAGATTTCCATTTCTTGAAAGTATCAAATACATCAGATTTATTTCGAATACAATAAATCCAGGTTTTTCTAGTTTGCATCATTAATAAAAGTAACATAATAATGAGATCCACCAAGAGATGATACTTTAGCGGGTCCCCATACATTTGTATGCACAAGCTCTAATTTTTTGCTCTTCCTTTCTTTCCTAACTCTAAGGAATCTGAGTCTTTTCTGTTTTCCATAAACACAATTCTCACAAAATTTCAAATCAACATGCTTTAAACCTGGCAACAAATTTCTTGAGTGAAGAATCTGCATCCCCTTCTCACTCATGTGCCCGAGCCTATAATGCCACAATTCTGTATATTCTCCTGTAGAGGTTAAAGCATTAACAAAATTAGAAATACCATTGCATAAATACAATGTACCAACCTTTCCTCCTTTCACTATTATCAGGGATGCTTTAGTGATCTTATTGGTTTTATATGTGAAATTAGTTACACAATCTTCACCTTCCAACTGCCTTGTTGAAATTAGATTTTTCTTCTGATATAGAATGTGCCTTACCTCCTTCAATAGCCACTGATTTCCATTTTGCTGTTTTATGAAAATTGTACCCATTCCAATGATTTTACACGGTTTATCATCATCCAATCGAACCTGTCCAAAATATCCTTGAACATAATCATGAAAATGTTTCTTATCAGGCGTGGCATGGAATTAGGCCCCTAAATATACCACCCAGGCATCAATAATATTTTCTAATGAAAGAATCAAAGCATCTTGCAACACATCATCTGTTATATTTTCTTCATGATTAGTTTCTTGCTGTGCGTCTCCTTCTTTTCCCTTCTGAGACTTGCAATCTTTCTTTAGGTGTCCTTTCTTCCTGCATTTCTAGCACATTATACCTGATTTGGACTTGGATCTGCCTTTTCTTGACTTACTGCGATATCTTGGGCTCTTTCCTCTTTCCATTTTTCTTCCCCTAGTCTCTGCAGTCAAAGCATTACCTAATGTCTCACTGGAGCTTTTCCGTCACATTTCCTGGCTAAGGATTGCACCAACAACATCATCAAACTTTAAAGTACTAGATCTAGTGACAGAGTTACTAATAGCCATAACTAAACCATTCCAGCTTTCTGGCAATGAGCACAGAAATAATAGAGCCCTAACTTCATCATCAAAAGTTACCCCTACAGAACATAACTGACTTGTAACTGTATTAAAATCATTTAAATGATCTACAATAGATCCACCTGCTGACATGTTTGTATTAAATAAACACTTCATAAGAAATACCTTATTTGAGGTCGAGGGTTTTTCATATAGTTTGGCCAATGTCGACATTAAACCCTCTATTGTCATTTCCTATGAAATATTAAATGCTACCGACGCCGCTAAGCACAGCCGTATTGTTCCAAGTGCCTTTCTGTCGAGAATATTCCCTTCTGTGTCTATCATACTCGTTGGCTTCTTTGTCTTTCTACTCAATGGTAGGTATAGATCTCTCTAATACAGATAATCTTCCATCTGCATCTTCCACAACTGGTAGTTTTGGCCTTTGAATTTTTTGACCCTAAACCTACCATCTTCCACCATTACTCCCACTCGAACCAGGAACCCTTCTCTCTCTTGCGAGTTTATCAGCCAAATGGACCTTCGGCTCTTATACCAGTTGTTAGAAAATTATATATTACGGAGCAATGGAACACATAAAATATTGCAGAAATATAAACACGGGAAACAAATAAAACAAGAGAGACACAAATGTACATGGTTCACCTAGTTTGGGCTACATCCACGTAGAAACAACCAGTCCTTATTTTATTATATTATCCAGCAAACTAAAGAGATACAACCTACAACAGATCCGCTATAAATCCCTCTTCGCTCTCAATCTCCTCTCTCTTCCTCAGTCAGAATACAGATCTACATAGAAGTAATACAATTCCCTCATATATAGTGAGGGGTTGCCTTCTAGGGCAAAAAAATATAAATTAAACATAAATTCTACCGTTAGATCTCCGCCTAATGAACGACCCATACTGACTACAAAATTACAACATTTTACAAGGCAATTTTACATCTATTCTTAGCTTCAGGGACGCTGCCCCCGAAACCCCCCACTAGGGGGGGGGGAGGGGCGCTCCCAAAAGGTCGCAACCACCCCCCTTGGACCCCCCCTGTAGCAAATTTTTTATGGGCGGCGTTGCCGCCCCCTTTCGAATTGGGGTGCAATGTGGTAATACCTTTGAATAAAGAAGATAATTAGGCTCCACACCCAACAGGGATTAGAGACATGGTTACCTCACTCTAGCCTGTTCAGGGAAACCAAGAGAACAACAAATTATATTTTCCATTTCACAAAGGGGAATAATGATGAGGAAAGGAAGTGGTGCGATGAATACACCATCAGTAATAACACCTACAAGGAAAGGTTCAATACCATTCCCAGGACCCAATCTTGAAATGTGGGTCCAATTGGGGGAAGAACCTCATAATGCAATTGCTATACTACTGGAAATGGTAAAACACCTAAGAGCATAAACGAGAAATTTGAGAGAAAATTATGAATGATTAATGTGGGAACAAAAATGAATAATGAAGAGTTTAACTGATAGACATAATCATAAGAATTATATTCCCTCTCTTTATAATGAGCACGAAGATGAGTGACATCGATGAAGATAGGGTAACATAACTATGATAAGTCACACATGGGAGTCGTAAGAGGATAAGGATGTGAATGAGGAAGAATTTGAAAGTGCTTCTAGGAAGAAAGGGGCAAAAAGCAAAAAGAAAAAATTACAAGGGGAATTTAGGAAAATTAATTCCCCAATATTTGATGTTGAGTTAAAGGAGATAATTAAAGCCTGGTTAATAAATATGAAAAAATACTTTCAGATTTATGAACACGATATAAATTTGAAAGCTCATTTGGTGATTTACTAGCTTAAAGGAAAATCCACTTTGTGGTGGGAAGAAGTTAAGGTTGTGCATGCAATCGATGAACAAGGGATAGTTTGGGAAAATTTTTAGAAACATTTTACAAATAAGTACTTAACTAAATGATTTTGTGATGATAAAGCCAAATAATTTCATAACCTTATATTGGAGGAATTAACTATGAATGAGTATGTATCAAAATTTAATTCTTTGTTAATATACATCCCTTACATACGAGAGGAGAAGGTTAAAGTGCATTGGTTTATAAGAAGTCTACCTGTAATCATGTAGGGACATTTGGAGTTCAATAACCCAAAGGATATGGATGAAGTTGTTTTAAAGGCACAAATATGCTATCAAAAAATGAAAGAAAGAGGGGATGGTAGCAAATCTTGGACCAGCAAAAAAGGGCTGAAAATGTTGAAAAAGATAAAAATGCAAAAAATGCCAATGGAAAGAATTTTCATAAAAATTAGCAATGTAAACTTTCAAGAAAAGGTCATAAAAAGTCTTGGTTGCAAGATGAGTCAAAACCAATAGAATTGACAACTAAACTTAAAACTGGTCAACTACAGAGACCCCCATTGCAGTGTTGGGGTTGTGGGGAACCACACTATGTTAAAAAATATCCTTATCGCGAGAGAACATAGAAGACAATGAATACCCAAGTAGCATCTATTGTGGGTGAAGTGGCAATAAGTCTACCTAAAATTAATGCTACAATGGAAGACCATGGGTTGAATATCAACCTATAATGACTGAGTTTGAAGGTAAGATTTCAAGCCATTTTGTGTCTATTTTAATAGATCCTAGTGAAAGTTTGATCCATAAATGTGGGCTTCACTCAATGAACCTTCGACATATCATGTGCATTCATGACATACTAAACAATGCCCTTAATTTGACTACATATTGGAAAATACCTCTAAAAATAACATTATTTAACCCCGTTCCAATATGAGCCCAATACACCTTCCCCATTTTAAAACACCTATTTTCAATAGATATTGTAGCTGTCCATTTTTTCATTAACATTTTTTATACCCCTTTTTTTTTTCCATTAACTTTGAGCTCTATTTTTTTATAATTGTCTATATAAAAACCTTTACCCTCTACTATATGTTCAATACATTATGTCATTTTTTCCTCAATATATATCCCCCAAACTAAATCCATGTGATATGCTATTAATCTACCAATGAAACCCCTATGGAGGTATATCAATCCTAAAATAGTGGAGTTGTGTCATTTACAGGCCAACAAGTTTGAAAACCCATGGATGGTACAATTGGTCAATGAGGAAAAAAGAAGAGTGTTAGTAAAGGTTGAGAATTGTCCTATTGAGTTACTTGGAAAACCAATAAAAGTAAATTTGAATATGTTACCCTTAGGTTTTGTTGTAGTTGCTCCAACAACCCCTCCAAAAATCTGAGAACCCTAAAACAATTGGAGCCCCTATATTGGGTGGAGCCACCAGCATCGCTAGGATCTACTCAAAGAGTTCAACAATCTCAAAGAACCTTGGAAAAGTCTAAGTTTTCTGCTAAGTAAATCTAAGTTGCTAGTTCCTTCCTAGGTCAATTTGTCATTGTGTCGGAATGTGAATGAAGCTAAACCTATCGACCATTATGACTTATCCGACCATTGTGACTCACAGGTCACATAGGTCGTAGGGTCGCATCTTCCTTCTTGTACCTGCTTGCGACCCTTGTGACCTTGCGACCATCTTAGTCACAAAAGTCGCATAGGTCACAAGGTTGTGCCATCCTCATACACACATGGATGTGACTATGCGACTCTTGTGACTTTACAACCTGCCGGGTTGCAAGGTCACATAGCCTGCAAGGTCACACTGTTCCTTCTCACACATGGATGCAACTTTCTGACTTACCTGGTCACATCGTCACATAGGTTGCAAAGTAGCATGTCAAATCCATGTGACCTTAGACGTGCAACCAAATTTATAGAACGAAGGTCACCCAAACTCATTTATAACTGCTCCTTTGGTTGCACTAAGAGCTAGGAAAGTCTGCGACTTAGATGCATGCATGTCTTTCTCCAGGTAAGTAGCCATTCACCATCCTAGAAATCATGATTTTCTTCCAGGTGTCTTTGTCTGCATTCCCTGACCTTTGGCATCCCCTCGCTATAGGGTCTTAGCTTATTTTACCTAGCTTTCCTCATCATTTTCCTAAAACGGTTCCATTGGCTACCTTCACTCTTCCTGGACCCACATATCAGCTTTTTACCAAACTTGTCCTCCCCAAATTTCACCAATAAGCCTAAATCTAATTGTTTGGATGAGACCCTGGCCCCCTGAGGCCACTCAGTGTCTTCCCTAATCCTCTCAAAACCTAAGTCGTACATCTTGAGGCCACAATGTCCCTTTTCCCGCGACCTTGCGACCCTCATTGTCTTGTGACTTGTGACTTGTGACCATGGAGCCCGTCTACCCAACCTGTGACTTTGCGACTCCCATCAACTTGCGACCTATACAGCAAGTCTCTTAGTCAAATTTTTAGACCTAGGACTTGCCTTCCCTGCGATTGTCCTACCACCTACTGAAACCGTTTTGTTTTACTGTTTCACTCTATTTTCATGTCATCTCTCTAATCATGGGACTGTATCGTCGACATGCCAGGTGATGTAGATCTAGAGTGCACATCCATGTATTCCTTTGAAGACGAAATGGCTCCCCGTACTAGTAAGGCTACTCATGGGGGCTCAAGAAGCGGGTCATGGGAAGCTGACCAAGATGAGGAGCCGCCCATCTTCGGGGACACTACTTGCAACATTAGTAAAATCACAAGGATCTCCTGGTACAACATCTACGAGGATTTTACGAAATTAGACATTTTGGAATCCCAGGAGGATTTTCAAGTATATCTAAATGTCAAAAGCTCAAGGTTACACAAGGTAGCAGTGCACCCCCTGGTCTTCCCATACTCAAAGACTATTGAATGGATCTTGCAATGTATAGACACAACATCCTAGATGATTAGGGACAATGATGGGGCATGCATAGCTGTTATCTCCCCGACAAATATCAACACCTACTATAGCCTCCTAAAGAAAAAGGAGGTTTTTAATACCAGGTGGCTCGCCAAGTTCATGACTCTAGTGAAGTACATATTAAGGGAATGGTGGTAAGACCCATCAGATTTCTGGGTCAAAACATATCAGGCTTACAAGATAGAGGGATTGCACAAAGTATATCAGTTAATTGCTACAATGATGTGTTGGTTGTATAGCAAGCCAAACTGCGAGGTTTTCTATAGCATCTGGTTCCCCCTAATGTATGTTGTTTCCACCTGAGGAACCATTTTTAATTGGGCAAGCATCCTCTCCTCATCCTTGACAATGAACGTAGCTACTGTCGAGCTCCCACAACTAGAATAGCCTCCAGAATTCTATATGTCTTCATACCTTCTCGACGTTGTCTGCTTGAGATGCTACTTAAACATTTGAAGCTACAAATGGGACCCGTCAACAACTAGCCCATTGCAGAGCCATTACAAAGTTTTTTGGGACACCGGTTACAAAGGCATGATATATGTAATCTCTAAAACTTTCATCAGCCCTTATACCAACTACTATTTGGGTATGAACCACCATGCATGTCCAAGAGGGTTATGAAGACAATCGTCAAGGTAGTGCACTAGTTTCCCATTGAAGAAGGAACACTCATTAGAGTTTTCGGTACCCATAAGCCTTTGCATGCCCTACCTAAGTTCTTCATGGACAAGACGCTCCTTTGAGAGGTCTGCTACCAAATGATGCAGGGTTTTTCAAAGATATTGAACAAAGGAAAAAAGAAACCCTCCCCTGCCTTCCCTCTCACCATGAGAGCATATGTTGTAGAAAATTTCAAACAGGTAGAGGTAGAGTCTGAGGTATTGAAGGGAAGCCACTTTGTGACCCTCAATTACCAAACATATGATCCTAAGAAAGTCAAGGCCATCCATTGCAAAAAGGAAAAATTTAGTTGGTATTAGTCTCATACCAAAAAGGATCTTGAATATGGGATTAAAACTGGTATAATGCTATAAGGGAACTCAGCCCGAGTGAGTAGCAGGCCACAAAAGATGAGCTCCAGGATGATTCCCAGGAAGACATGAGCATCAAAAAAGGCACCAGGGAATTTGAGAAGCAAAAAGGAAAAGAGGTAGAAGACAACATGAGTGACCACGAGGAGGAAGATGCTACGCTGGAATGAAGAAACGCCAACTTGGCAAGGATGAAGTGAGAGCTTAAAAGGAAAAGGTAGCTAGAGAGAAAACAACCTCAAGATTCCAGCAACTAGGGCTAGAGTGAGAAAAAGAGAAGGTAGGAAGAGCAAGTAAAGGAGAAAGAGCCGTGGGAAAAGCAACAATAAGAAAGTAGAGCGCAAGAAGAGGCAGAGAAGAGAAAGAAAGAAGAAGAAAGAAGAGCGTGGGAAGAGGAAGAGAAGGAAAAATAGGAGGAAGAAGCTGAGTAAAGAAGGTAGGAGGAGAATAGGAGGTTATAGCAAGGGATAAAAAATATGGAAGATGAGCTAGAGATGGAATGAGCACTTGTAGAGGAAGGAAAAGACAATAGGAAGAAAAGCTTAGGAGGAACAAGGAGAAGGAATCCAGGGTAAGCGAACAAGGAGAGACTAGTAGCATAGTTGATCTAGGCACAAGATAAAGTGAGCTTCCCCCATTAGATGTGCCTCCTACAACTCCCCTCATTTGTGGACACCTTCCCCTTCAAGAACTAGGTATCTCAGAAGAATAGGATGAAGAAGTCCTAGATCTCACTAGATTCACTTTCGATGAAATAAACCTCAAGATTGTATAGGAAAGGAAAAAATATTACAGTAGGAATCCAGCCGAGCCTTTATCAGTAACCATGGCTAAGGATATTGTGCCTAACATTATAGAAAACCCTTAGATGATTGCCTCAGCTGAGACAACCTTCATTGCTACCATAGAACACAATGTGGTCTAGATGAGAAAACAGATTGCTGATTTGCAGAACATGCTTTATGAATCCGAACAGAGGGCCACCATGGCAAAATAGGAGAAAAGGAAAATGGAGGAAGAGAACGCAACACTCCATTTAGTACACCCAAGTGCAACATAATTCTAGGTAGAAATTGAAGCAGAAATGGAAACTCTCGGGGAGGCCATGGCAGTAGTCTATGAAGAAATGTCTAAACTGCACCATACAGTAGCTCCAATCGTGGCCATCCAAGCCCACACAAAATAAAGAGTCGCAATGCTTAAGGAGGGTATGACTACTTTGGATAAGATACACAAATGGTCCGTTAAGTACCCAAGAGCATTGACAGTGGTCACTAAGAAGGATTGGATCACCATGAAAAATACTAAGGTCCAACTCCGCATCAAAATTCAATCTAAAGACAAATTGACCAAAGATGTGGAGAAGGTACTAGCATCCTACAAGCATTTTCCCATTGGTTTGAAGTCAATGATCCAACTACATGGGGTTCCCTCAATAGGGGAAGTAGGACAGGTAAGGAAGCAAGATGAGATCTCCACGGAAGTACATGAATTCGTAGAGACATATAAACAAGTAGCCCATACGAAAGACATGTCGATCACTAGAGAAAATATCATGTGTTATGTGGTAGAACTAGTGAGGCTCTACACCAAACTGGTAACCTTGAACAATCAGGTGCATGCAAAACAGACCACCCTCATCCCAAATGCACTCGAGTGCCTACACCGACATGATGATGACTAGCTGCAGATCACTCCCATTGCAGCGGAATACAACTTATGGTGCACATATTTGACGGAACAGCTCGGGCTTGATATTCCAGAACTTGCCATTATTAAATTAGTGAATTAGATTGATAGATATTTTTGTGACGTATTTTCTATAGTAGCATAGAACACTTTGTGAGTATGAAAGGTCATGTGGAATACCAAAAGTCATCAGGTAGATGAAAGGTCATGAGAAAGTCCAAGTGTCAAGGGTAGGCCAAGAGTCACTCTCTCCCTATAAATACACCCTCATGCCTCATTTGTAAGGACCTTAGGCTGAGGAGTCTTTTGGAGATATATACATTGCTTAAGGGAATTTATGTTCTTCTAATTTATGCAAGGAGTGATTGTACATTTCCACTATTGGATTCTTTAGATATTTTATGTTCTAATGCCATGAGTATTTTCTTCACTTGATGGATCGAGTGTTCCTAAAAGCTCTTTAATGTGTGGTTTCCTCATATGTTGTCTCATACTCCAAATTTTGTGTTGCTTCGTATGAATGGTATTTGATTCGCTAACTCTATTCTCATGCCGGTAAACTATTTCTTTGGTATTGGTATAATCTATTTTGACAACACCTTTGTTTATGCTTATAAATGTTTGATCGTTGTGAAGTAATTTACAATTATTAAGCATTTTATCTTGGTGAACATGAGTCTTATTTGAAGCTTGCTATTAGTAACTTTATGTAAGATTTATGTTGTTTATAGTCTGGCTATTACGGGTTTATATGGAATAATATTTTATTCAATTACTTCCTTGTATTTATTGAGGTACATGCTTTCAATTGAGTTCATATTTCACCTTCATCTAAATGAGGCTCAACAAAACTGAACAGAATTTGGGCGTACATACTGGAAGGGACCCCTATAACAAACAGTGCAGGCTCTAGTTGGGAACCTACACAGGGGAGGTCCCCCTTGCTGTTGGTGGAAGATTTCATCCCGTCAACATATTTGGCACTAGAAGGAGGGCAATGGCTAGTACTAATCCACGCCCTCACACTGAAATTACTCATCAAGGTAGTAACTAAGCTGGACCTCCAATGCTGCTTGAGATATCATACAATCCCCCTTACAACCAACCTTCACGAGGTCTCTTCAAGAAGAATCCTAACTTCCCCCTCTCGAAGGTGCTCTCGAAGGAGAGGAACTTCCCATGTTCGAAGTCACTAGCGAACAACTCAGGGCTCTGCACCATCTTACACGATAGTTCACCAGGGGTATGAAATGCATTCCTGCCACTAACTCCCTATCCAATATGTGCACCTCCATGCTTCACCACACACCTCAAGGTGTCCTTGTTAACTCTATCTCGCAGTTAATCGACCTAGCGCTCGATGAATATGTGAATGCAGTTGAGAGGCTATATATCGAAGCATTGGAAATACAACCTGAAGATGAGGGAGGTGACCCTAGGAATACCTTCCCCAATGAAAATAACAGGCCACACCAAGAGGAGATGAAGGGGAATGATTGACGTATCACTAAGGAGACCCATCTTAACAATCAACATCTCACCAGGGGCACTCAAGGGATCCTTGAATTGGTAACTGAGGATTACCTTATAGACCACATAAACTTCTATAGCAATCAACAAATCCTCAGAAACACGAGGAATACCAGGAATGTGAGAAACACTAGATATCTAGGACAACTCAGAGTGCCTCAAGGATAAGGTAGGAAACCCCCTGCACCAATAGTGGATCAAGCATGGATAGTGAACCAAAAGACAATGACCACCACCTCCTTTTCAACCCTAGAGGAAATTGTCACCCACCACCATTGGCCTGGATGGATGAATCCCCATTGAACCTTAGAGGCCTACTCCATGACATGCCTCTCCATTTAGAGGAACACCTCCCGAAGTTCAACCTTGACAAAGGGACATCAGATGACGACCACATTAGAAATTTCTACCTAGCTTTGCAGATAATGAAGGTCCAATACAAATATGTAGCATGTCGTTTATTCCCACACACCCTTGAAAATAAGGTGGCCACTTGGTATCAGTTTCTACCCATCGCCTCCATCCGCACTTGGGAAGAGTTTCAGAAAACATTCCTCGACAAATTCTCAGAAGACACGACAACTTCTATGCTCCTCACCAAGCTCAACATGCTGAAATGTCATAAGAAAAAGAAGGTGAAATATTTCAATTAACATTTCACCACTATTTTTAATAAGTTCCCTATGGACATAGCCCTTGATGATTCCATCACAATTGATTATTACACCAGGGCCCTGTGAAGGGATATTGTCGTGTTTGTTAAACGCGAAGCAAAACTCACCCTAGTAGAGAACTGTGTTATTGTGCTCGAAGTTGAAAAGAACCTTATTTTTATTGGTGCCTTAGAGCATGAGTCGTGGGAGGATGCAAAGCCCTTCGGGAAGAAGAATCAGGCCTCATCAAGTAAAATTGTAGATAAAGACAAACATTCCTTCAATTTCCAGAGATTGGCCAAATCCATAAAACAATTGAATAACAAAGTGTCTGAGCTAAAGAGAAGAAGCAGTTATGCTTCAGGAGGAGCAAAACCTGATAAGCCTTTTTTATGGAAAACTAACAACCTCCACCATAAATTGTCACAAATGTCTAGCTCAACCTTCAATGTGGAGGAGCTAGGAAAAGATAACTTCTACACTTTCCATCAAGCCTCCCACTTTGAGAAGACCTACCTGCAGTGGCTCCATAACATGACTATCATAGTTAGCTAGCTGTTAGAAGATCAAGCTGTCAGGGAGGGGGAGGAAGAAACTAACGATTATAAAGAGGACGAATCCCCTTTTCTGATGATGCTCCATCTGCTATGTTAACCTTTAAAGTTGTCTATGTGGGAGAAATGTCCTCTGCTCAAGAATCCATTGTTGGAGACGCTCCTCCCAAGCCCCCAAAAAGTTAAAACCTAAGGAGTAAAGGTATTGTGCCAGAAAATAATCTAGAAGACAAGAAAAGAACATTGTTACAAAGGATCCTAACCCCCACCAATACTAGTCAACCATCCACTTCTTCACCTAGAAAGACGAATGATTTAAGCCCTAACGAGTCACCAATCAGTACAAAAGGATACTCATCCACACCTAGAAATTCTTCCAAAGAGGTTATGTCTAAAACTACCTTAGCAATGTAGTGCTCGACACAAGAATCTTTATCTGTAGATTTAGATTAAAATATCATCAAATATTTGAAGAAAACTCAAGCTAATATCTCGTTGTACCAGTTATGCAAGTTGACTAGTCAGCATGATTTAATTGCCAAAGCCCTTGCCTTTCCTCCTACCCATTCAAAATCCTCCACATCAAGCAAGGGGAACTCTACAAGCTGATTCCAGCTGTGGTAAACCTTCAAGCCATAGTGAACACCGCAAACACTAACTCGAGAGGCTCGAACCCTCCTTTCCTCTTAACCTTCGAGATGTTCAATTTTAATGTTTACAACTGCCTTATTGATTCTAGCACGTCGATCAATGTCATGCCCTAGTCCATATGCAAGAAGCTAAATATTCAACCAAAAAAAACTGAAGCCAAAATTATCCAACTTGATAGGTCTCAAGTTCTGGCTGTGGGAGAATTAAATAATGTCATCATTCGGTTATATTTTGGTTCCCGAGTTCACCAGTGTATTGACATAATTGTTGCAGACATTCCAGAAGCTTAGGACTTTCTTCTAAGTGGAGATTGGTCCTGTAAGCTTTAGGGCTACTTTGCCACAAACTGGTCCCACCAATGGATATCTTACAAGGGAAGGAATAACCAGATCAGGGTCAATAGTGAGCCTTGTATGAAGCACACTATCACTGACCTAGAGGGCTCTAATGAGCTAACTAGCTTTGCCCAACAAGAGCTGCAAGTGTGCCTCCTAGAGTCCCTATTTGAGTGTTATCAGCCTCAGACATCAACCGTTCCCCCACATACCCAGGTTTAAATTCACATGCAAACCCCAAGCCTTGATGGTGAAGTTTGTGCCTTAAATTTCAATACGTAAGGTTTACCTTCCTTCAGTATCGAGACATGGACATTATATTATGATGGATCTAAAACTCACGATGGAGCAAGGGTAAGGTGCGTCCTGCTAGACCCCAAGGGGAACATATTCTTGATCTCCTACAGGTTAGTGTTCCATTGCACCAACAACACCACAGAATATGGGGCATTGGTCCTCAGCCTCAAAAACACTATCGACCTAAAAGAAGACTATCTAAAGGTAATCAGGGATTCTGAAATAATTACAAGATAGATACATAATACCATTCACTATTTGTCCCTACATCTCAAGAATTACCAGCAAGAGGTATGGAAGCTAATAAATTCATTTAAAGCTTTCAATATCATTTCCATTCCTAGATTTAATAATGTTGTTTCTGACATGTTAGCTAATGCTACCATTGACACATTAGCTAATGCTATAGCTAGATTCACACCCCTTAGAGACGAGTTTTCTATTGAAATTATGTATAAACCGACAGTACCCAATAACATAACTAACTAATTTTCAATGATGACCAATAGATTCTGGAATGCATGACAAATGCAAAAGTTTTTAAAGACACAACCATTGAAGAAGAGGAACATGAGTGATTGTTACAAGAAGAAGCAGATTCATGGAAAGGAAACCCCTTACCTAAGGGGATGGTGACATTAGAGAAATTGTTCAACCTTTAGAACTAGTTCAGGGGCTCACCATATACAAAAACTAATAGTTCCACTCTCTCGCATGAGAAGATCAACCTCGGGACAAAATCTGACCCCAAGTATGTCAACTTGGGGCTGGGGTGAACCGCAGGGGAAAAACGGGCATTCATTAGCTTTTTCAGAAGATAGCGCAATGTTTTTTCTTTGACATATGATGACTTGAAAACATACGATACTCGAATTATCCAACATGTCATCCCTACGAAAGATGGGGACAAACCTTTCAACAAAAATTATGGAAGGTGCATCCGACATTAGAACCCCTCATCCAAAAGGAACTCAAGAAATTATTGGATGATCGCATCATCTTCAAGGTGAGGCACTCTACATGCATGCCTAATTTGGTGCCAGTTTGAAAGAAATTTGGGGAGATACATCTATGGTTGACTTTCGGAACCTTAGCCAAGCATTAGATAAAGATAACTACCAAATCCCCTTCATCGATCAAATCCTTCAAACCATCTTGTGGTCTGAAGTCTTCTCCCTATTAGATGGCTTCTTCGGCTACAATCAAGTCATGGTACTTGAGCCTAATCGAATCAAAACAACATTCCGAACAAAGTCGGGGACATTTGCTTTCTGTTGAATTCCATTTGAGCTAATAAATGTCAGGGACACCTTCCAGACATCGATGTATATCACCTTCTGAGGTCTTATGGGTTAGAGCATGGTGGTCTACCCAGAAAATGTCACCATTTTTCCAAAGAAAATGGGGGTCCACCTTCACCATTTGAAGCAGATTTTTGAAAGATGTCAGAAATATGGAATCTCCCTCAACCCAAAGAAGATCATATTCGCAGTTTCGGAAGGGAAATTTCTTGGTCACATAATCACCAAGAACAGAATCACTGTAGATCCCGGTCACATCTATAACACAAATCCCTCAGCTAAGCACCAAAAAAGGTATGCAATCTTTCCTCGGAAAAATTAATTTTCTTCGCAAATTTATTTTAGATTTTGCACAAATTGTCAAACCTTTACAGAATATGATAAAAAAATATGAATTATTCAAATGGAATCAAGAAGAAAAGGAATATTTTGATCATATTAAGACATCAATTGCAGAAGCTCCCTCACTCTCTAGCCCAGACTTCATTAAAGACTTTGTCTTATACACTTTCGCCTCAGATTCATCATTGGCCACGTTCCTCACACAAAAGGACTATGATCATGATGAACAGCCTATATCCTTCATGAGCATAGGGCTCCATGGTGTAGAGCTAAACTATTTGTATGCAGTCTAGAGCCAGTCGCCAGATCCCTCTTTGTCCAACATGAGATGGGGGAGAGGAGAGCCAACTAGATGACCTCCCTCCAAGAATATTATTTGGAGTTAAATCCCTCCCACACCATGAAATGGCATGGACTCTGTAAAATAACCATTGAGGTAGCTGATCAACAAAACATGGAGTCTGATCGAACGACCCTGGAAAGAGAAGGCTGGGAACATGGAATTGAAATGTACCAGAATGAACTCCTCGGCTCACACGACTCCTCATCATGGTACTATGATTTAAAGAAGTACCTAGTGTAGGGATCTCTACTCAAGACAATGTCCACCAGACAGGATCCTATCAATTTTGATCTTAACAATCCACAATATTATTTTCATGCAAGATTATGCATGAAAAGGGTGAAGAAAATTCTTAACACCATTGTAAAGATTCCACGATAACTGTGCTACTCCGATTTACAATCATGTTCATAGTTATTATATGAAGTTTCTCAACAATTTTGAATATTATTCAAAATTATATTGTGCAATGGATTCTCTCAAAACAACTTGACAAATACCAGAATTTCTCAAAACAAATTAACAAATGCCAGAATTTCTATTTGTTTTGACAAACTTGATTTCTCAAAACAACTTGACAAATACTAGAATTTCTACTTGTTTTGACAAAGTTGAGAGAGTTGTGGCTTGGATTAGAACCAATAGTGGTCGTCGAGCATGATCTACACAATTAAATAACGTGGACAGTATAAAGTTTTGTTCAATATTTCCAACTTTAGATTTTAAATTAAATAACGTGGACAGTATAAATTTTTGTTCAATAATTCCAACTTTATATTTTATCTCGCATCATCTGCACAATTAAATAACATGGACAATATAAAGTTTTGTTCAATAATCCCAACTTTACATTTTATCTAGGGACTTTCGAAGATTAAACATTCGTAACACACGTCACATTATTTTATTCATCTCTTTTTACATTTAATTTGCATAGTGGTTCAACATCGCTGATCTATCTTATTAGTCCCTACCTCGGACTATTAGCATTCGATCAGGAATTGACCGGGGTATTAGTTCTTTGGTTGACCATAAATTTCGAGTGTTTAAACAATTTTAACCAAAGTTTATCGCTGGCGATTTGGCTTCAAAAACTTTTAACCAAACTTTTGATTTCACCCTCTTATTGCAAGCGTCTCTTGCCCCGATGTGATTTTATTGAAGGCAAGTTATTTTATCTTGTTTTTTCTTTGCCCATGGTTAGTTCATTTCTCCACAATGAGAAGGGCCACCTGACACGTGTACGCCATGCAAAATGCACAGAAAGTAGCCTATATCAATGAATACCCACTCTCGCTGATATCCGATCTGTGAATATATCTTACAAGTTAAAAGGAATTCCCATCTAAATGACATGGATAAGAGAATGGGCAGCAGATTGAGTGCCTTATTTCTGCTCTTGCTACTTGCAATAAGCTTTGGTATGCTATTGTTCTAGATATATTTGAATTTTCTTGGATCCATCCACTAGTTTGAAGAGGGTGTGTAGTTACTATATGAAACTGACTGACTGATTCATTTATTTTTGGTCATCATGATCAGAGATGCAGGCAGAGGTTGCAGAAGGGCGAACATGCTTGTCCCAGAGCCACAGGTTTCATGGATATTGTGTGAGAAGCTCCAACTGCAAACAGATTTGCTAAACAGAGAGGTTTTTATTTAATTAAGCCACGGATTAGAGGTAGAAGCTATAAATAGAATGTTTAAATTTAAATAATTAGATCGATTTTCAGGTCTCAAGTACACCAATAGGAAAGATCCTTCTGTGGATTTTTATTGTGTGAATGTGTATCCTTACGAATGTAAATAAAGATATCTTCGCCCACATATAAGATATAATGCCGAGTTATATATATAAAATCAGTGCGTAGCACATAACACACATAAATATCAATATTGATTTAGATTCCGTATGGAAAAATGGTTCATTGAATTTAGTATCTGGTGTGTGATCCCTGAATTAATATACTAGCATTTTGTGTTTTGGACTTAAATTTTTTCCTTTTTCTGTTACTCTGAAGTTTTGTGCATTAGATTGAGCACATAACGCATATAGCTACTAATATTGATCTTCATTTCGCATCGGAAAAATAGTTCGTTGAATTTCTTTTTTAGTGCGTCAATGGATACCTTGCGTCAGGTAATACACTAGCCTTTTGTGTTTTAGATTCAAAATTTTTCAAAGTTTTATGTACCACTACACAGACTAAGTACATATGCATAGAAATATTAATATTGATTTTGAAAAATGATTCATTGAATTTTATATTCGGTATGTCACTGCATATCTTGGTTGGGTTAAAATTTTTCCATTGACTTTTATATTCCGTATGTTAGTGCATATCTTACCTGAGTTAACACATTAGCATTTGTGTTTTGGACTTGAAATTTTTAAGTTTGATGGTGTAGCGTGTCTAGCTTATGCTTGTGTGGGCGCTCGGAGAATCCTTGTTACTGGACACGTATGAAGTTAAATATTTTTGAGCAGGATCTGTGCGCCATATATATTATATATATATATATATATATATATATCATATATACTATATATTATATATATATTATATATTATATATATTGTTTGTTTGTTGGTTGGTTTGGTTTTTCATGTATGATATAAAACTTTGATGAAGATTAAGTTTTGTATGATTTCAGGTTTAAAAAAATATAGGTTGCATTTCTGGTTTAGTGATGGGATTTCAAATTTAAACTAGAAACCACTGTACAAGTATCTTTCTTCTGATCTTTTTATTTTCAAAACCAAGCCTACTCTTCCCATGGACGATAAATTATTTTTACTTTAGTTTAAAATAACTTCTAAGAATATTTTTTACTCTACTTCAAAATAACTTTTGAGAGTCGCCTTTACTTTACATTCAAATAAGGGTCACCTTTACTTTACATTCAAACAACTCACAAAGGAGTGGTCTTGCTTCGAAAAAGGTCTCGCAATAATCCTAAGTAGTCACTCGATACTCATTTTCAAACAACTCACAAAGGAGTGCTCTTCCTTCGAAACAAGGATGCCATGCAATAAAATATTTTAACAATTTTGAAATATATGTTTTACTTTGAATAATTCGTTTACTAACTTTTATAATCTTTTACCATATTTATGTTATTATTCGTTTACTAATGGAAAATTATTTTTTACTTGGATTTATGGTTCATATGATTTTTTATAAGTTACGTTACATGGTTCATATGATTTTTTATAAGTTACGTTACATTGTTTGAATAATTCGTTTACTAACTTTTATAATCTTTTACCATATTTATCTTATTATTCGTTTACTAATTGAAAATTATTTTTTACTTGGATTTATGGTTTATATGATTTTTTATAAGTTAATCTTTTACCATATTTATCTTATTATTTGTTTACTAATTGAAAAGTATTTTTTACTTGGATTTATGGTTTATATGATTTTTTATAAGTTAGGTTACATTGTTTTGAATTAGAAATATGTTGTTAATTAGCATAAATTTATTTTAATTTTGGATTTTTAGAATGTTTGTTAAGATGCAAATATTTTTTAGAGTATAAAATTTGTGGAAAAATTTATATTAAAGAATGAGTGGTTGGTACAATGAGATGTTATTCTTTCCAATTTATTTTATATCACACATAGGGACAATATGGTCCCTTGTAATAAAGTTCAAAGAGTAGGGTCCCTCACCCTCTTAACAAATATTTTTTAGAGTATAAAATTTGTGGAAAGATTTACATATACCTGCAACGTACACCAGCCCCGCCGCTGTGATATTCAATGCCATTCTCGTAAGTTATTCGATCAACGCTACTAAATATTGACCAGTCTAATTAAGTCATGTGATTAAGTCCAGTAAGTCGCGGTTCAACTATCAGTATAACGTAGCTCTGTAAATTTTTTCATTCATTCATGCTAATGTTATTCAATGCCCGTCTGAATGATGAATTTAATTCATTATTGTTTTACTGGTTGTGTGTGGACAGGCTATGTCATGACGGGCAACAGTTTTAAGTGATGGATAAGCTTATAAAGAAAAAAATATAAATATGGCGTGTATGCTATGTATGTAACTAAATAAACTAGAGAGGCTCTCACGCTATGTATTTTTGGTTTCTACTTCACAGTAGCTCTTATATATATATAGCCTCACCACTTTTCAAAATCGTTTTGAAAAACATTAGTACAATAATGGGACTATAGCGATCGATATCGATCCATTTCATATTAATTTAGGCGTACTTTTTAGTGTGTTTTTGAAATCTTTTCAAACAACACTGTTAATTATCTAATATATATACCATAACCTTACTTGAAATATTATATTTCTTTTGTATTTTTTATAGTAATTAATTAATTAATTAATGTGTTAAAATAATTATACGTTGGTTTAATGGTTAAGGATGTAGTATATTTAAAACTTAAAAAAAAATTGAAGTCTCTCGATATAATATTGAATTGAATCCATCCTAGTCATATCACAAATTCTAGTTAATACCGATTCGTTAATTAATAAACTTGAATTACTTAATTCTTTTATATTATATTTTTACAAATATACAATTTGTCTTTTCTTCTCATGCTATTTAAAAAATCATATATTAAAAACCTGTAAAACTTAAATCTCAATATAAACATTTCAATAGAATGAAACAAAATACTTTTATTAACATAAAATGTTTACATAAACAATACTCTAATCTAAACATTTCAATTACTACATAAAACTTTTCCAACTTTCAATTATGAAAAATAAAACCTTAACATTCGTCTCCTTACTGCTGCAGGCTGAAATGGAAGCCCAAAAGCAAAAATCTTTGAAATGGAGTAGCCGTTGAAGATATTCCCTGAATTTGCTAAATCTGCTAATTTCTTGATCTTTTCAAATCCGCTATAAGGGCTTGCTTTAAGCTGTTTTTAAGAGATGGGGGAATTCATTCATTCCGTTGATCAAACTTGGGCACATGATTCAACTTGGATAGCTGGATTAATGCTATGGGAGAACTGAACCACTGCTTGCTGGGTCAGATGCACAAACTGCTTTCGCATCCGACTGGCTGCACACTTCCGCCTCATGCTATGTCTCACTAGCATGAAGACCACGTGTTGCTTGCTATTTGTTGTGGCAGACCTCTCGGCGGGAACTACCGCCACGACAGTGACTCCCTTGTTGTTTAAGTATTTGAATATTAATATTAATTTGGATTTAGATGTAAATCTAGAATTTCATAAAATATTTATGATTATTTTCAATATAATGGAGAGTATTATTTTTAAGCATTTTTATAATTACATAAAAATATTATTGTATCAATATGGTGGTGTGATAAAAAAATAGAGAACACAAAATATTAGAAATTATAAATAGAAAGAAAAACTGAAAAATATCTATGGTTGAAATGAAAATAATTTTTTTTTTTTAATTTACACTAAAATTAAATATCAGACAATTTGCAAAACATGATATTAGAGAATATGTAAATTTTATAAAATTATGTAAAAAGAAAATATGTCATTTCTATGACACCAAATAGTCTTAATATATACATTCGTAAACAACAAATATCCCAATTCTATTTCAATTTCAAAATATTTATTACGATTTCTATATTTTCAATCTTCTCTACAATTTTATAATAATCGTCTTCATGCTACTTTTTAATAAAACAATAACATTTTTAATATTAAAAAACAAAAATTCAAATTTATTTTAAATTTAATAAATATGCATAATTATCATCATTATTTATTTAGTTAAATAATATCCCTACAAATTTTAAATAAACAATCTTTCATATGCATAGATCCCTAGTTTTGAAAATTCCCAAACAAATATTTGGGAGCATATTTCTTTATAGAGTAACATGTATTCGAGAAAATATAGTCTTGTATTTTACAATTAAAGATTTAATAAAAAACATTCAAATTGATATATTTGATTTGATATGTTTTAATAGTTAAAAAAAAATTATTCTTAAAAATTACTAGAAATATTAAATAAAAGTTTCTTTATTTTTGAAATATTTTTTAAATTTTAATATAAAAAAAAAAAATATTTAAAAATATTTTAAATATAATATAGATTTTAAAAATCATTTTAAGTCTACTCGTAAATAGTTTAACACTTTTTTATTAAATAACAATTGTTTTTGTAATTTTTATCAATGTTAAATATTTATATCATATCATTTTAAAAATAAAATAAAATTGATCTTTTATTAAAAATATTTAAATATAAAAGATTTAAATAGGGATTTTAGAAGGGTAATATTGAAATTATTTATCATAATTTGACTATACTCTTATGTTATCATTAAAATAAAATGATCTCTTATTAAAAGATTTAAATAGGGTTTTACATTCCTTAATTTAGAAGGGTAATATTGGGAATTTTTATCATAGTTTTATTACACCCTTATGTTATCATTACTGGGTTGTTTATTAAGCATCATATATAAATAATGATGATGATTTGTTAATGTCTACTAAGATCTATATGATCTACTAGATCTTAAGTAGGTAAGAGTTGATTAATCATAGTTCTTTAGCATTTTATTTCTCCACTAAAAATAAGTGAGATAAGAGTTCCTAAATCATCAAAGTTTTTATAACATAAAAAGATGAGAAGAAGGTTGGTGGTGTAATGAATATTTGTCAAATTAGATTCAATGTGATTTTAAGACAAACACTCTAAGAGAAAGTGCTTTCCATCTTGAACACTCCTAGGATTGCATCGACAATAAGCTCTTTCATCCCATGACATTTTCAAAATTGACCAACTCTTAGTTTCATTACTAAACTCATGAGAATTAGTTCTTATCTCGAAATATTCGTTTTCTTATTAACATTAGTTAAGACATAACAATAAATTTTATTTTCAAGGTTGGCGTTGATCAACTCCTTATAATATCATAGATTCCCTTTTCTCTCTATCTTTTTATTTCCTCACAACTTCTTCATAAACTTTGAAGTAATAATATTTTTTAATACTATCTACATTTCCCAAGATGATCTCCCCCTTTATTCCCCAATGGTACAACAATTAGGATTCTTTATTCCACCCTCATTGAGT
This sequence comes from Pinus taeda, assembly GCA_000404065.3. Classification (NCBI taxonomy): domain Eukaryota; kingdom Viridiplantae; phylum Streptophyta; class Pinopsida; order Pinales; family Pinaceae; genus Pinus; species Pinus taeda. The sequence continues at coordinate 75,897 of APFE030800299.1, forward strand.
TGAAGGTCTAGTTTTGTTTTTTTACAGAGTTAGAAGCAATTTAAGAATCCTCTTGGCATCCATGTTGCATACAAATTCTTATACATAAGATACCTATTCATTGTCATGTTTTGGATCAAGGAAAGACTTCCTTTAATCAAGAGGGTAGGGTAGGGAGTATTTATTTTACTCTTGAAGTTATATGTTATAGATTAATTTTAGATTAGTTAAAGCTTCCTCCATGATTCTCTGCATATACTACAACACCAGGCCTTACATGCTTAAAATAATGATTGTAAAATTGTAGAGTAGTATGATAATGATTGTAAAATTTCTAGCAAAGTGATTAGTGATGCTCCTAGTAAAATATTAAAACTTGATAAGATAAAAAAGTACAAAGATCGCATTAAAAAGAAAGAAAAAACGCTATATAAAAAGAAAGAAATACCAACTCATTCACCTTTCTATGTCTAGCCCTATAAAATTTTGAAACAAAACTTCAATTCCTAAGACTAAATAAAATAATATGGTTCAATTGAAGAACTAGAATATTTACCTTAAAAACATGTATGGTGATCCCTTAATTCCATGGACTACTTTTCAATGCTTTTATCTAGTCTCATAGAGGGATAGAGAGGACTTGAGAGAGAAGAGGAGAGAGGGAGGGATAGAAGGATGGAGTTGGAGGGGGAGAGAGGGAGGTAATAAGAAAGACACAGAGAGCGAGAAGTGGAGAGAGAGAGAGGGAGTGACAACGGAGAGATGGAAGGAGAGTGTTTATGTTTGGGGTGAGATAATGAGACAAAGAAGGAGAGATGGAGAAAAGGGGGGAGAGAAGGAAAGAGAGAGGCATATAGTAACAAAGTTAGAGGGTGAAGAGACATATACAGAGAGAAGTGGGAGAGAGAAGAAGGACGAGTCATAGAGGATGTGAGAGAGTGGAGAGAGGTAGGGAAAGAGAGATGGAAATGGAGGGGGAGAGATATGGAGGTAAGAAGAAGGACATAGAGAGAGAAAGGTTGAGAGAGAGGGAGGGAGTGATTAGGAAGATGGAGAGAGAGGGAGAGAGGACAACAAGATGGAAGAGAGATAGAATCTAGGGAGATGGAAAGAAGGGGAAGAGAGACAAAAAGAAATACGGAGAGAGAGAGAGAGAGAGGAGGGGGGACTGATATATATATATATATATATAGATATATATTGATATTGGAGAAAGAGATTGTATGTTTTGGGGGTGATATAGAGAGACAGAGGGAGATATAGTTATAGATGTAAGATGAAGAGAGGGAAGAAGAGAGAGATGGAGACAGGGAGAGAGGGATAGAGAGTTTGATAGTGAGAGTGCATGTGAGTTTGCGGGGGTAAGATAGAGAGAAAAAGATGGAGAGATGGAGGGAGATATAGATATAGACGGAGGGGTGGGAGCGGGAAGAAGATTTTTTGCACTAGATGCATTGATTTTAGTGTAGATGTCAATTTCTAATGATATTTTATAACTTGCACTAGATGCGTTGATTTCAATGTAGATTATTTCTAATCCTATTTGATTTCTTGCACTAAATGCATTGATTTGAGTGTATATGGTGATTTCTAATCTTACTTTACTGCTTAAGCTAGATGCATTAATTTCAACGTAGACGTTGATTTCTAATTGTATTTGATTGCTTGGACTATATGCATTGATTTCAATGTAGATGATTTCTAATGCTATTTGATTTCTTTCACTAAATGCATTGATTTCCGTGTAGATGGTGATTTATAATCCTATTTGATTGCTTGCACCAGATGCATTGAATTCAGTGTAGATGTTGGTTTCTAATATTATTTTCTTAATTGCATTAGATGCATTGATTTGAGTGTAGATGTTGATTTCTAATTCTATTTTCCTAGTTGCATTATATGTATTGATTTCAATGTAGATGTTGTTTTCTAATCATATTTGATTACTTGAATTAGATGCAATGATTCCAGTGTAGATGTTGATTTCTCATTTGATATAATTGGATGCATGATGGTACATTAAGTTTAAAGTGATTGGATTAACAATGTGCATTGATTTCAGTGTAAGAAAAAATAATTATTGACAATATACATTAACTTTTGGTGTTATAGTAATTCAACCTATTAATATTGGAGAGAAATAGAGACAAGGTATGATGTTTAATACAATAGCTCGAGCTAAATATATAAATGGTTTTTGATTAAAATTTCCTTTTCATATAATCGATATGAAAATATGACAAAACTAAAAAGGGTGACAATAAGAATAGTGGAAGAAAATAGTTTGAGATTGATTACAATGAAGACTATTTGTAATTGACTACCTTCTTATTATTGACATTTTCTATCATTAAACACTATTACATTGTCATTTTGCATTCAAAATTCTCATTTCATCATTAAAGTTATTAACAATATTTATCATCTCAACTAACTGGGGTAACTAAGAAAATTTAAAATTGAAATCACTAGATAAATCTTAGACATATTTAGCATATTTTTAATGATAATATTAGTATTAGATGTATTTACACATATTTAGCATATTTAAAATGATAATATTAATATTAGATGCATTTACATATTATTGATAAAATTAAGATATGTTTGATAGATTTTCCTTGGCTACACACGATTAAAACCAGCCTAGATCCATCTTAACTTTGAAACTATCAAGCACTGAGAGGGATCAAATCTATTGAGGTGAAAACCTTTCCTCAAGTTTTGCAGTAAAAAAAGAGGGTTGCACCTCGAGAGCTTTGATCCCTCTCGACGCTTGATAGATCTAGAGTTAAGATGGATCTAGGTTGGTTGTATTGGAATCATAGGATGAATATCATACTCCATCGTATGATATTTTCATGTTCTTTTACCTCTTAATTGGTTGAAATATTGAAACTTTGGTTGGAAATGTGGCTCGGGGTGTCTCGTATACCTTAATATTAAAGATCATAGAGCGAGTGTACTTATGCTTTTATGGGCCTATTTTTTTTCATGCATCCTTTAGATATTTTTTACTTCTGCTATATTTTTAGTCCTCTAATGGACAAGGATGATTTGTACAACTTCCAAAGGAGAACATTTGCTTCTAGCTATGAGTTTAGTTTTCATGTTTAACCAGAATTCTTGATTTGGTGAATTTTCAGAAGAATAAGATTGCCAAAGCAATTGGAGGTGGAAGGACTATGTTCATTCTAGCCTAATGGATTTTTCGCTTTTTTCTGTCCTAATTCACCCTAGGTAATGATTTTATTTTTTTTTAATTCATTTTATTTGAATATCTGACTCCATATTATAATATTTTCTAGTTATTTTACCTCTTCATTGGTTGAAATTTTGAAACCCTATTATTGATGATGCAACTAGGAAATCCTGGATTTATTGTATTCAACATAAATATGATGTATTTGATACTTTCAAGAAATGTAAAACTTTGGTTGAGAATGAGCCAGGAAAGAAGTTGAAGTGTCCTAGATTAAGATAATGGAGGTGAATAATGCACCAAATAGTTTGATAATGTTATGAAACTAGCTCACAAAAAGATAGAAAAGATAGCTGAACGCCTTAGAAATAAGCCTCTTCGAGGGGGCAACCTCCTTTACATTACAAAAATGAACAATTCTTGGATGATACAAATGGATAAACCTCCCTTATATATATAGGAGTCTAAGGGGTCACAATATAATCAAGCCGACATAATAGTAATAACATAAGGGCACAAAAATAACCATAGTGGGCTTCTATGGGGTATACTAATAACAATATGGGGACAATAGGGGCACAATAATAACAATAAGGGATATAATGACAATAGTAATGGGGGAATCACTAGTATTATAGGGGCCTAACAAATAACTACTGTTTAGAGAATGGAATTGCACAGAGAGATGACAACTCCACAAACGCCGCAGGAAAATGGTGTGTCAGAAACAATCGATAGGACAATCATGGACCATGCAAGGTGCATGAGATTGCATGTAAGATTTCCCTTACAATTTTGGGTAGATGTTGTAGATACCGTTGTTTATCTAATAAATAGAGGGCCTTCAAATTCCTTGGATGGTGGTATTACAGAGGAGGCATGGATAGGTAAAAAGTTAAACTACTCATTGTTAAAAACTCTTAGCTGTGAAACCTTTGTCCACATCAATCAAGGATATAGAACAAAGCTAGAGGCAAAATAAAAGAAATGTACCTTTGTTGGATATGGTGTAAATGATTTTGGTTATCACTTACATGAGTATGAAAATCATAAAATCATTAGGAGAAAATATGTCATATTCGATGAAAAGGCCTTGTATAAGGATCAAATGCAAGGAAAGAAACAAGAAAAAGAAAACAAAGAAAACAAAGTAATTAATGAGATCATAGAAAAAGTAATAGTGCCTAAAATACATAATGATTAGAAACCACAACAACAACACACAACTCAAACACCTGAAAGTGCTGTTAGAAGATATACTAGGAAAGTAGATCCCCTAAACGATACCCTCCTTCATTATATTATGTATTGTTGACTGATCTTGGTGAACTAGAAAGATATGAAGAGGCAATGCAGGTAGAAATGAGGAAGAAGTAGGAGCAAGCCATGGAAGAAGAGATGGACTCCTTGATCCATAACCAGACTTGGGACTAGCCAAATTTTCTACAGGTAAAACAACATTGCAGAATAAATGGGTTTATAGGTTGAGGGAAGAAGATGGAAGTAAACAGAGGTATTAGGCTAGAATTTTGGTGAAGGGGTTTGCACAAAAGAAAGGCATAAACTTTGATGAAATTTTTTCTCCTATTGTTAAAATGACTTCAATCAGAACTATTTTAAGTCTAGTGCCAACAAAAGATTTGCATCTCGAGAAGTTAGATGTAAAACCAACCTCTCTCCATGGGGGTTTGGTTGAAGAAATATATATGCAACAACCATAAGGATATGATGTCAAAATAGGCTCTAAGGTAGTGGTATCTAAACTTTTGACGGTTTAAGTCTGAAGAAGGTTATAATAGATGTCACTCTGATAATTGTGTTTATCTTAAAAGGAAAAATTGTGGCAGCTATATTACATTGTTATTGTATGTAGATGGCATGCTTATTGCAGGGTCTAACATGCAAGGAATAAATATGCTCAAAGGAAAATTAACAAATTCATTTGCAATGAAGGATTTGGGTGTTGCAAAACAAATATTTGGTATGAGAATAACTAGAGACAGGAAAAATAAAAAATTAATGTTGTCTTAGAGTGAGTACATAGAAAAGGTGTTGGAAAGATTTAGTATTTATAAGAAGAGTTTCGAGGTAAACCACATGTAGAAAACCTTTGTTGACGCATTTCGAACCAACTAGTGTGGTTCATCGGCAGGACAAGTTGAGGAGTCAGATCATGGCCACACATTAAATAGGGAGAGCAGACCTTCCCAGCAGCTAGGTTGACAAGGTTGACCATCAACGGCTAGTTTCTATTTAGCCGTTGATGGTCAACCTTGCTCTCCCTATTTAATGTGTGGCCATGATTTGACTCCTTAACTTGTCCTGATGATGAACCACACTAGTTGGTCTGAAACGCGTCGACAAAGGTTTTCTACATGTGATTTATGCCGAAACTCTTCTTCTAATTGTTATGGATCACAGAAGCCTCAATTCTACAAAAGATTTAATATGCAGAATTCAAAACCAGTTAGTACATATTTGGCTACTCATTTCAAACCAAGCAAGGAGATGTGTCCCAAGACTCAGGAAGAGATGGATTATATGTGTAAATTTCCATATGCATTAGCATTTGGAAGCTTAATGTATGCAATGGTATGTACAAGGCCTGATATTGCACATGCAGTGGGAGTTGTAAGCAGGTATATGAAAAATCCAGGGAAACAACAATAGATGGAAGTAAAGTGGGCTTTTAGGTATTTGAGAGGTACCACAAATAAATTATTATGCTTTGGTGGTTCAAACATTTCTCTATAGGGATATGTTGATGCAGACATGGCAGATGATAAAGATGACCAGAGGAGTACCACAGGGTATGTGTTTATTGTAGGTGAACAATTGTTAGTTGGGTTTCAAAATTAAAAGACATTGTTGCACTTTCAACAACAGAAGAAAAGTATGTTGCTACTACAGAGGCTAGTGAAGAAATGATCTGGTTACAAAGGTTTACTGATGAATTGGGAAAGAAGCAAGAGATGGGTACGCTATACAATGATAACCAAAGTGTCATTCATCTTGCAAAGAACTCAGTATTTCATTCCAAGACTAAATATATACATATCAAGTACCATTTCATATGGTCAATGTTGGAAGATGGATAGTTGAAGCTAGAAAAGATACACACTAGAAAGAATGCTACAAATATGTTAAGAAAATTTGTAACCAGGGAGAAACTAAGATTCTTTTCAGTTTCAATTGGTCTTCAAGTATGATGGTGAAGATGAGAAACAACCAAGTTGATTTGGATTCATTATCTAGCAAGTCAAGCAATGATGGAGTTTATATAATCAGTCGCCAAGTGGGATATTGTTGGGTGTGGAGCATGAATATCTTACTGATTGTTCAAAGGTATTTTTCTTTTAGTCACGTTGGATCCCTGTTCCTAACAAAGCTACAATGCTTCCCGTTTAATCACCATCAAGGGGGTCTAAGGGGGGCCTGGAGTGGTGATTTCATGAGAAAAATGTTGGCCTTTTCATGTTGGAGGTTCTCTTTATTACTTTGAGTAATTATACAAAGTTTTGGGTATGTCCATAAAAGTGCCAATCATAGATTAGAACATTTTTGGTGTGTTTGGCTTTCTAAAACTCAATACTACATGCCCATTTCTCACCAAAGAGATTTGAAACTTAGTTAAATAGTGTGGGTCAAAAATTTACCCATGTTAGATCAATATGATACACAACGGGAAAGGAAATTTCCAAGGGATTGTAGAGTGGTCGAGGGATTTATACATTACTAGGCTAGCTAGTTGAGAGGCATATGAGATTTTTGGATACCCTAAGCTCAATGAGAAGAAGAGTTTTCTACTTTTTTTTATTTTTATTTTGTGAAGGATATTTACCTTCATCGATCTCAAATCTCTAATTGTTAATAGTTTCTTCTTGTGGTATTATAACATGGTCGGGTGTTTCGCGCTCAAATCCCCAATATCAATTAAGATTTGGCAGCGGCAAACCACTATTATCATCTGAAAGACATTTGATATCAGTTGTTCCTGTTATTATTTTACATTGTAAATTTCTTCTTTTTCTCCGTGGGGAGTGATAGAGTAGAGATTAAAGATGTTTGGCATGCAAAGTCAATCCGATGGAGGCTCTCTATTCTCCGGAGGCGGTTTTATGGCCTCTCAGGCCACCCAAGTTAACGAAGGTGGTTTTTTGTCTGTCAGGGTAAGTGGTTTTCCTCTGTCAAGTTCCGCTATTTTAGGGTTTTTAATCCCCGCGTGTTTTGGCATTTTTAAGAGCCCCATGAATTTGGATTGTTTTGTAGAAAAGCGGGACCAGCACTGGGCTTCTTCCATTGATAGTAAAACCGATAAGCCAGGAAACCCAGAAGCTCTCCGATGAGAATTTTAATTTTACAATAGATGGGGTGGATGTCAACAATGTAAGAATGCTGAACTTTTAGGTGTTCTATTATGGGAAAAATTGCCTGAATGTGTTTTTTTGGGTGTGTAGGTCACCCTTGTTGGGATGGTTTTCAACTAAGGAAGAGAGGGTTACTGATGTGTCGTTTTATCTCGATGACAGTACAGGGAGATTAGAAGTGAAACGATGGTATGGTTTAGTATTATTATTTTTTCTGTTATAATGTAGCTGCTACAGAGTCAGGTTAATCAGAGTAATTTACTGGAATTTTTATTTGAGTGTAATTACATGCCCTATGTCACAAGATCAAACCCTTGTGTGTTCTTTTTTTTGGTTTAAATGAAATAAATTACCACGTGAACTGAAATTTACCCCGTGAAACTCATAAAACTAGTGTGACTTTGTGTGAAGATCTATTTTTATTCATGGATCTATTATTTGCACGAATACAAGGAAAAGTAGTAAGATTTAATACCGACATGATTTCAAATATATTTTAGTATGGACAACTTAATTGATAAAAAGACAGTATGGTTTGAATATAGAAGGAGAAGCCCAAGGTGGAGGATGGCATTTTCGGGACCTCCAGAGAGATTGATTTCACCAAAGCCAATGAGCTATTATAGTTTTGTTGAAATGTAATTTCAACTGCACTCCAACGATAAGCAATCCCAGCGACTTCAGTGATGAAGACTTCGGCGAAATGGCAGCGGGCATTATAAAGTTTTGTTTTGTTATTTGCGATGAGAAATCGCTGATATTGCTATCGGCAGAAACCAAATGGGCAGCCTTTACCATGAGATAAGTTGCGACCCGATATCCCAGACCCAATGGGTATTCAACATTTTGTTTAAAGTTATTTCAGTTCCGGCAGTGGTTCGTTTTATGTTTTTTTTTATGCATTTTAGGCATATGTTAAAATATGTTGTATCGGAGGTATCGACAGAGATTGTGATCGGGATTTCACAAATCGGGGAAACCATGGGTGCACAACTTTTGCATATATGTGTGCCATGCGATAAAGCTCGGACCCGATAGGTTTCCAAAGTCAAATTAAACAATGGTTGAAGTAAAATCCTGCAAATAAATTCAACGTGAAGTAAAAGTTTCTTTACCGCCGTTTATGGCAGTAAATCAGTAAATGCAAGCAAATGCAAATTTACTGAGGGTTGGTAAGTTTTTGATGAAGTTTTTAATTTTATCACTTTTAATTCAGCGGGAGTATGGGCACCAGTAAAAGCCAGTAAGACCATTTAATTTTTACTGTCTTTCTTTTACGGAAGTATGGCGATGTAAGTAACTTCTTCTGTAGTCATATATATATATATGTAATTTTCTTTGTTAAATGTATGTAATCAATGTGAGGCACAACAGTGCAGGTGAAAATGTTCTGAATATGCAAATGAAGGCACGCAGCAGCGTGAGCAAAATTCATATGTAATTTTTTTTACCCAGCAGTGAAATTTTTTGTTTTGGTGAATCCCTCTGAGTGAAAGAGGATGAATTTTGTATCAGTTTATCTTTGATGAATACAAATCCTTTTATCCGTGTTTAATACACTGTTCTCAGCAATTCGTTAAAAATCTTCCATGTGCTAAGATCCTGGGAAAAAGAAAACAGAGCATTGTCTCTGTGTGTGAATTTTTATTATTGTTTTTGGGATTTTACCAGAAAAATCCCCAACAGTGGTATCAGAGCTAGTTTAGGCTCTTTGAAGACATTCAAAGAAGCTGTAGGAAGGTTTTTTTGTTGCAACAACTTCTCCAGCAAAGTGAAGACTCAACAAAAGAATCCAGGTATCTCTCAGACCAGTTTTGTGTTACTACTGAAAGAACAGTGAGTATTTTAAATACACAGTCAAGGATTTAGATGCATAGCTGAGAATGCAAGGAATCGCTAGCACAAGCACTAGTATGGGTTTGTTTAACCCTCAATTCCCACAGTTCAATGGGAGAAACTATGACTATTGGGAAATAACCATGAAAGCCCTATTTGCCTGTCAAGATTTATGGGAACTTGTTGAAGATGGTTTTAAAGAACCAGCAAATGAGAATGAGTTTAACAGATTAACTCAGGCATAGAAAGACCTATTGAAGAGCAATAGGAAGAAGGATTCAAAAGCCCTTGTATTTTTGTATCAAGCATTAGACAAGAGTGTGTTTCCAAGGATAGCAGGAGCTAAGACATCCAAAGAAGCATGGAAAACTCTCAAGACAGCCTACCAAGGCATGGAGAAAGTGAGAACAACAAAACTACAGTTGCTGAGGAGAGATTTTGAGAATCTGTGCATGAAGGAGTCAGACAATATTGACTCATTCTTCACACATGTAATTGGTATGGTCACACAAATCAGGACTCATGGAGAAACCATTGAAGAAAGGAGGATTTTGGAGAAAATATTGAGGGTCTTACCCTCAAAGTTTGATGCTATTGTCACCACCATAGAAGAGACAAAGGATCTCTCAAACTTTTCAGTTGATGAACTTTATGCATCACTGATAACTCATGAGCAGAGGTTGAGTAGAAATGAAAACTCATCTCTAGAGAAAGCCTTCAAGACCCAGATGTCCTTTGGAAGAGGAAGAGGTCAAGGCAAAGGAAACCAGAGAGGAAGAGGCAGAAGCCAGAACAGAGGTGGAAGGAACAGTCCAGCAAATGTTCAAGGAAGAGGCAGCAATTCAGATTAGAACCAAGGCCAAGGCAGCAGCCAACAAAGAGTTCAACATCATGCTCAAGGACAGAGGTATGAAAAATCCAATGTCCAATGTTATTATTGTAAAAAATATGGGCATTATGCCAATGAGTGTAAGAAAAAGTAGCATGATATGAGTAATAGTTCTAGTGCAAATATCAGTAGAGAAAATATCAGCCAAAATAATGTTTTATTAGCTTGTAACATGGCTGAAACGAATAGTGAAGATATATGGTTCTTAGATTCCGGTTGTAGCAACCATATGACAGGAAACTTAGCATTGTTTTCTGCTTTGGATCAAAGTGTGAAGTCACTAGTCACACTTGGGACTGATAGTAAAATCTCTGTTATGGGAAAAGGAGAAGTCAAAATATTTACAAAGAAGGGTGAAAAGAAAACCATAGCAGATGTCTACTATGTCCCAGGAATGAGATGTAACCTCTTGAGTATTGGACAGCTTGTCCATAAGGGGTACAATGTTTTCTTTAAGAATGATGTAGGCACCATCATGGATATAGCACCCAACAAAAGATGTATTGCTGAAGTGAAGATGACGAGGAACAGGATGTTCCCTCTCAGAATAAGGTCAGATTTGAAGAGCAAAGAGGTAATTGCAGTAGTTACCCAAGAGGCTTTCCAAAGTGTGCCAAAAGATGAAAACTGGTTGTGGCACTTGAGATTTGGACATCTCAACTTTGGAGGTCTTAATCTGTTGAGCAGAAAAGGGATGGTAAGAGGATTACCACTGATAGAGAAACCGGACAGCCTTTGTGAAGGCTGCATATTGGGAAAACAACACAGATAAAGTTTTCCATCAAGGAAATTCATAAGGTCAAAAGCTCCCTTAGAAATTGTCCACTCAAATGTATGTGGACCGATGCAAACCCCATCACTAGCAGGCAACCAATATTTTCTAACTTTTATTGATGATTTTACAAGAAAATCTTGGGTTTATTTCTTGAAGAATAAAAGTGAAGTGTTTGAAAAATTCTGAAATTTCAAAGCACTTGTTGAAAACCAAAGTGGCCTGCATATCAAAGTTTTGAGAACAGATAGAGGAGGTGAGTATATCTCCAAAGAATTCCTACGATTTTGTAGAGAAAATGGAATTCACAAGCAATTCACAGCAAGGTACACCCCAAAGCAAAATGGAGTTGCTGAGAGGAAGAATAGGACCATCATGGATATGGCGAGGAGCATGTTGAAGGCAAAGCATTTGCCAAATGATTATTGGGCCGAAGCTGTAAAT
>APFE030800318.1:4443-52964 GCA_000404065.3 Pinus taeda
CAATGTACATAAAAAAATTTATAGTGCCAAAAACTAAGCTTTAAAAAACACGTCTGTTCTGCATAACCCTGTTTCGAAATCGAGTCACTTTTTTGCTATCTCTACAAAACGGGTAACATTATGGGTTCCCGTTTCAAAGTTTACATTGTTACATGAGAACCCCATCACACCATGGCTATCCGGAAATGGCAAGGTTAGGCTGAAAACACTATTACACTTAGCAAAACCCATGCCATGATAGAAAAGGACCACATGCAATACCATGCATGCCAGATCTAGCAAGGAAAATACACATGCAAGTCGATACCTGCAATGAAGCCTATTGTAGTTGCTTGATCCTGCCTTTCCCTGCTTGAACCTTGTTTCCTCTTGCCTTCTTTGCCTTTCTTGCTCCAATTCCATAGTGCTCTAAGAAACAAACTCTAAGTATCCAAGAGTATGAGAGAGAGAATAACGAGAGTGCTCCAAAACTGAACTGACAAAAGGTTACCAACTGATCCTCATAAGCCTTTTTATGAATGAGGACTCTATTTTCTTCATTTTCCATTATTTTCCTTCAATTTCCTCCTCACATGCAACTTGTGACCTGTGACCTTTCACCTTCATTTTCTCTTAATTTCCATTATTTTCATAAATAAATGTACCAAAAATGTCATTTTGCCTTTCCAAAGCCTTAGTCATTGCCTTCGTCAATTTCCTTAACCATAAACAACCAATTGAACACCCCCTAGGTTGTCTTGTCCAACACTAAGCTTGGAATAAGTGTCCCATTCATCTGTGGTTATTGTTTTTAACTTTTATTACATGGAATTTTCACCAGGCATATTACATTGGGAGGGATGGAGAATTCAAGGTGATTTACAGACAAATCTAAGGCTTGTAAGTATGTGCATTTTCCAAAGAAAGGAGGTATGCCTATTGTGAGATCATTAACACAAGAAACAATAAGTTTCAATTCAACCAAATTACCAGTCATATGGATTATACCTATAATATTGTTGAACAAAAAACTTACAATTGAAAATTTGGTGTAGTTATGGATGTTGTTAGGAATGCTACCCGCCAAGAAATTGTTGGTGAAATCTAGAGACTATAGAGGAAGTCCACCAAAAATGTGAGGAATCGTTCTCGTCAAATAATTATTAAGGGCTCCATATCGGTAAGTTGGGAGCACAAAGTGAGTTATGGAGGTATCGTGTTGTGAAAGAAGTTGGACCTTAGGTCCAGTGAAGTCAAATGAGATATATTTGCAAGAAATATAGAGATGATGCCTTGTATTTGTGTCTTTTGTAAGTTTATCAAGTTAATGATGTTAGCTCCCTTTACGACCGCTGATAATTTGGAAAAACAGCTCCTGTTAGCTCCCTTTACGGCTCCCTTTACGACCACCTATAATTTGGAAAAATGGCTCCTTTTCACAATGGTCGTTGATTTGGAAACTGTCTGCCACCAATTACGGAAACCGACAGCTGTTAAATTAATTTCTTGTTGGGAGCTCCTGTAGTGGTCCATTACTCCCTCTATAGTTCTCTACCATGTTCTGTGGAACACTTGACACATAGCCAACAAAATCTTGATGGAAGCTTGGCTATAAATACTTTTGTTTGGTCCCCAAGCTCACTGACTCTATCCCCTTCAACCTTACACCATCAAATCAGAGTGAGCAGAGCTTGGAAGATTACAGATACCAAAATGCTGCCATAGTTTGAAAGCCCTTCTATAATTGATACGTGCGCTTAACAGGGAATTCCTAAAGGCTTTAATATTCATATTTCTTCCCATCCTCTTACTAGAATTATTTTGCTTTATAAAGAGACTGTCATGTATTATGTATCAGTTTCTGGGTATCGTGGTGTTATGTCATTCTTGGCACCATAGCCTTGAAAGAAATTGGGCTGAATTAAATATTTTCCTGTCAAGCCCTTCAAACGATTCACGGATCATGATTTTTGTTGATGGAAGACTCAACTTCTTTTAAACCTTTAGAAGCTTTGTAATATTTACCATAAAAACAAAATTTCAGGAGCAGAAACTGAAGCCCATGGAGGGAAATACCAGTCTTTATTAACTCAAATAAAAAACGCGGTCCTTCTCAAATTTCATTTTTGCAAGCAGACCATATATAAATCAAAAGGGAAGGGATTGCCTCAAGCGTAGCTGAAAGTCTGGTATCTGAGTGTGAGTAGAACCAATGGCCAAAGGTATGATTTCTTGGGTATTAAAGTTTTTCAATTCTTTTAAGTGTTTATTCCACATTATAGAATTGTTATTCTGCTTTCATTTGGTATCAGAGCCTTTGTTTTATCTTTGCCTTGGTGTTTACAAACATGCTTTGTCTGGGTCAATGCCATATTTTGAGAATTTTCTGAATTAAGGCATTTATTTGAAAATATGTCTAATTTATGCTCTAATTAATACATGCTATTTTGGATGAGTATACTTGTTGAATGTTATGCATAAATATTATAGTTTTATTTATGCAATTTATAATTATTCTCACATCAAGTTAATTTTTATGCATAAAAGAAATAATGTCTAAGTGATCCATATAATTTTTAATTGATTAGGGAATAGCCACAGCATCTCTAATTAAATAATATTATATATTATGATTGATTAGGATCACATAAGAGATACTATAACATTAATTGTATTATATAATACTAAATATAATAGATTTTCCCACAGGAATTTTTATTATATTTATATTAATTAAATTATTCATAACTTACCCACAGGAATTATGAATTAATAGTTTTATCATAAAGCTTAAATCTAAGATAGAATTTATATCAAATTATAATCATAATATACCCTTTAGAATTATGAATTAAGTGAATAATTTGATAAATGCTATCATAAAGAATAATTGAATCTGCTTGAATTGAAAATTTAGTCCACAGACAATTTTTATGTCGTTAGATTCAATTTTAAAAGCATGGTAAAGCATGAAATTTTATTTTTTAGGCCTCAATTTTAACATAAGCATGTGATCTTTAATTTTATGCAGTTGTAGAACCTGCAAATTTCTCTGATATTCATTGTGATATCCCTGAACTTAAGGGAGATAACTATAAGGTCTGGAAGGAGAGAGTTCTCCTTCATTTGGGGTGGATGGACATAGCCTATGCTATTAGGAAAGATGAACTATCGACACTCACTAATACCAACACTGCAGTGGACATCATGCTTTATGAACGATGGGAGCGATCTAATTGCCTAAGCATGATGTTCATTAAGACTAAAATTTTAGCTAGTATTCGTGGTTCTGTTGATTAGCATGAAAAGGTTCGAGGCTTGCTAAAAGCTATTGATGATCAATTCGTCACTTCAGACAAGGCACTAGCAAGCACTTTAATCATGAAGTTCTCATCCCTAAGGCTCACTAGTGTGAAAGGTGTACATGAGCACATCATGCAAATGAGGGACATTGTGGCTCAATTGAAGAAACTCGAGGTTGAAAATTCGGAGTCTTTCCTGGTGCATTACATCCTAAACACTCTTCCGCACCAATATGGACCCTTCAAAATATCATACAACACACATAAGGATAAATGGTCAATTGAACTCATAACCATGTGTGTTTAAGAGGAAGGGAGACTGGTGATGGCACTGGGAGAAAGTGCAATGTTGGCAATGTGTGGAAAGGGAAAATCTCAAGCCAATCAGAAAGGGAAAGGTAAAGTACCTCCCCAAGCCAGTGTCAAGAATGATTCCAAGTGTTTCTTCTGTAAAAAGAAGGGACACATGAAAAAGGAATGCGCCAAATTTCATAAATGGCTTGTGGACAAAGGTAATCCAATATCGTTTGTTTGTTATGAATCTAATATGGTTAATGCCAATATTAACACCTGGTGGATTGATTCTGGATCAACAATTCACATTTCGAATTCCTTGTAGGGTTTGCAAAACCTAAGGAAGCCAGTGGGAATTGAGCAAAGCATCTTATCAGGAAACAAGATGGGCTCACATGTGGAAGCTATAGGAACATGCTAGCTAACTTTAAGTAGTGGCTTTATTTTAGAATTATAAAAGACCTTTTATGTTCCAAGTTTTTCTTGAAACTTGATTTCAGTTTCAAGACTTGTACATTTTGGATATTCCTTCAACTTTTCATAAATATCTTTCATATTATTTTATAAATCTGATTGTGTTGGGAATGGTATTTTGTCAACTGGTCTTTGCTGCATCAATTTACAAAACAATGTCACTTATGATTCAATGCATGTTAACACTAGCACTAAAAGATGTGTTATTAATGAGGATTCCTCTAAATTATGGCATCAGAGATTAGGTCATGTCTCCGTAGAAAGAATTAAAAGATTAGTAAATGAAGGGGTACTTCATACTCTGGATTTTACTGATTTTGAGACTTGTGTGGACTGCATAAGGGGAAAGTAGACCAAAAAGTCAAAGAAAGGTGCCAATAGGAGTTCGGACATATTAGAAATCATACATACTGATATATGTAGTCCAAACATGGACTCACATGGTCAGAGATACTTCATCTCTTTTATAGATGATTACTTACGATATATGTATCTCTACATGCTTCATAACAAATTAGATGCCTTTAAGATCTTTAAGGCTGAAGTAGAGAAACAATGCGACAAGCAAATTAAGATCATGAGATCAAATAGAGGTGGAGAATATTATGGTAGATACACAGAGGATGGACAAGCACCTGGGCCATTCACAAAATTTCTTCAAGAACATGGGATTGTTGCCAAATACACCATGCCTGGTTCACCCGACCAGAATGGTGTAGGAGAAAGAAGAAACCTAACATTATTGGACATGGTGTGGAGTATGCTTAGCAGCTCCAATCTTCCTAAATTCTTGTGGAATGAAGCACTTAAGACGATAGTGTATATATTAAACCAAGTTCCAACCAAGGTTGTTCCTAAAACACCATTTGAATTATGGAAAGGTTGGAAACCGAGTTTGCGACATATGCGCGTTTGGGGATGCCCATCTAAAGTAAGAATATATAATCCACAAGAGAAGAAGCTGGACCCAAGGACCATTAGTGGGTATTTCATTGAATATGTTGAAAGGTCTAAAGGTTACAAATTTTATTGTCCATCTCACAACACTAAGATTGTGGAATCAAGAAATGCAAAGTTTCTTGAAAATGACTTGATCAGTGGGAGCGATCAAACCAGGAACATAGATTCTGAGAAGGATCATTCAGAATCTCAACCTTTCACCTTAAGTGATAGATTGGTTATTGTTCATAGCACCCCTTAAGTACAAACTGGTGTTGAACAACCAATTGTTGAAGTTCCACAAGCTGCTGATGACATTCCAGTAGATCAGGTAGTTCAAGAGTTGCCAAGAACTTTTGAATAACGAGTTGAACCACATACTTCTTAGGAAAATGATGGTACAACATTAAGAAGATCTATTAGACCAAAGAGATCTGCAATTCCTGATGAATATGCAAGAATCTGACTACAACATTAGAGCCGAAAATGATCTTGAGTCTTTTTCACAAGCCATAAGTTGCAAAGAATCAAAATTATGGTACGATGCCATGAAGGAAGAGATGGATTCTATAAAGAGTAACGAAGTCTGGGATCTTGTTGAGTTGCCTAATGGTGCAAAATCCATTGGATGTAAATGGGTCTTTAAGACAAAGAAAGACTCATTAGGCAACATTTAGAGATACAAGGCAAGACTTGTTGTTAAGGGATTCACTCAGAAAGAAGGAATCGACCACACGGAGACTTTCTCTCCTGTATCTAAGAAAGATTCTTTGTGCGTTATTATGGCATTAGTAGCCCATTTTGACTTGGAGTTGCAACAAATGGATGTGAAAATGGCATTTCTCAATGGAGATCTAGATGAGGAGGTTTACATGAAACAACCTGAAGGATTCCCCTCTAGTGATGGTGAGTAGTTGGTTTGCAAGCTCAAGAAATCCTTATACGGTTTAAAACAAGCATCCTGCCAATGGTATTTGAAATTCCATAATGTAATTTCTTCATTTGGTTTTGTAAAAAACATTATGGATCAATGTATATACCTAAAAGTCAATGGGAGTAAAATCTGTTTTCTTGTTTTATATGTGGATGACATTTTGCTAGCAACCAATGATAAGGGTTTGCTGCATGAGGTGAAACAATTCCTCTCTAAAAATTTCGATATGAAGGATATGGGTGAGGCATCTTATGTCATTGGAATTACGATCCATAGAGACAGATTTCGAGGCATCTTGGGTCTATCTCAGGAAACCTATATTAATAAAATTTTAGAGAGATATCAGATGAAGGATTGTTCACCAAGTGTAGCTCCCATTGTGAAGGGTGATAGGTTCAATTTGAACCAATGCCCAAAGAACGACTTTGAAAGGGAACAAATGAAGAACATTCCATATGCTTCTACTGTCGGAAGCCTAATGTATGCTTAGGTCTGCACAAGACCTGACATTGCATTTGTTGTGGGAATGTTGGGATGATATCAGAGTGATCCAGGTTTAGACCACTGGAGAGCTACAAAGAAAGTAATGAGGTACCTTCAAGGAACCAAAAACTACATGCTTATGTATAGGTGGACAAATAATTTGGAAGTAATTGGCTACTCACATTCTGATTTTGCTGGATGTGTTGATTCACGCAAATCAACATCAAGATACATTTTTATGATGGCTGGTGGAGTTGTATCATGGAGGAGTGCCAAGCAGAGCTTGATTGCCACTTCCACTGTGGAAGCCGAGTTCGTCTCCTATTTTGAGGCTATTTTACATGGTGTATGGCTTAAGAGTTTCATTTCTAGGCTTATAATTATGGATTCTATCTCTAAGCCATTGAGAATGTATTGCAACAATTCAGCTGCAGTTTTTATGGCTAAAAACAACAAAAGTGGGAGTCGAAATAAACACATCAACATTAAGTATTTAGCTATAAGGGAACGTGTTAAAGAAAAGAAAGTGGTCATTGAGCACGTCAGCACTGAGTTGATGATCGCTAATCCTTTGACTAAGGGCATGCCCCCTTTGAAATTCAAGGATCATGTAATAAATATGGGACTTGGTTCCATTATGTAGTTTCTCATTGTATGGACAATGTTATTTTAATGAAATTCTTAATTATTGTGATGTTTCCTCATATTTATGTGCACCATAATTTGATTTGAGTGAATTCATCTGTGTAGGACCAAGAATAAACATAAGGTTTATTCATTAAGAAATTTTTGCCACATAAATTTTAATAGAAATAAATACATAGTAATACATGGAAGATAATACTCGTCATTAGAGGACTTATCGCCATGATTCATGTATCTATTACTTAATACAGATTATCAATGGGTTTGAAGATGAGACATTAAGATTGGAAGTATGGACCAAGTGGGGGAATGTTAGCTCCCTTTACAGCTCCCTTTACGGCCGTCGATAATTTGGAAAAACGGCTCCTGTTAGCTCCCTTTACGACCGCCGATAATTTGGAAAAACGGCTCATTTTCACAGCTATCGTTGATTTGGAAACTGTTTGTCGCCAATTACAGAAACTGACTATTGTTAAATTAATTTCTTGTTGGGAGCTCTTGGAGTGGTCCATTACTCCCTGTGCAGTTCTCTACCATGTTCTGTGGAACACTTGACACAGCCAAAAAAAGCTTGATGGAAGCTTGGCTATAAATACTTTTGTTTGGTTGCCAAGCTCACTGACTCAATCCCCTTCAGCCTTACACCATCAAATCAGAGTGAACAGAGCTTGGAAGATTACAGATACCAGAATGTTGTCGTAGTTTGAAATCCCTACTATAATTGATACCTGCGCTTAACAGGAAATTCCTGAAGGCTTTAATATTCATATTTCTTCCCATCCTCTTACTAGAGTTATTTTGTTTTATATAGAGACTATCATGTATTATGTATTAGTTTCTGGGCATCGTGACGTTATGTCATTCTTGGCACTATAGCCTTGAAAGAAATTGGCTGAGTTAAATATTTTCTTGTCAAGCCCTTCAAATGATTCACGGATCATGATTTTCGTTGATGGAAGACTTGACTAGCATCTGAAAGTCTAGTATCTGAGTGTGAGTAGCATCAATGGCCGGAGGTATGATTTCTTAGGTATTAAATTTTTTCGATTCTTTTAAGTGTTTATTCCGCATTATAAAATCGTTATTCTGCTTTCAAATAATGTTAAGTGCAAAGCTTATCTCAATAGAAAAAATTACTAAAAAAACTTTGGAGTTGAAATTAAGTATAATGAGGGTATTGCAAGCAAAGGGATAAAACACAATGTGCACTCATTGAAAAAAGATGATGAAAAATAAAGAAAGAAGAGAATGACAACAATGTGGGGCCTCAAACATATAGATCGCACTTGGGAATAACAATCATCATAGTCTCAACATTACCAAACATCGTATTGTTAATAAATATGCATAAATTGTGTACATCTATTATTTGTAAATTTTAAGAAAATGCACTTTGTAATAAGTTAAAAATGGTTTTCTCAAACTACTCATATATATTGGCATTATAGGTACGTGGAAATTGGTCCAATTACTTATTAATAAATTTTAAATACTTCTTCATCAGGGGCTTGAATTTAGTTTAACAACATTTTTAGATCATAACATTGATTTTCATTTAAATATCATTATATGGGTTAGGAAACACAATTATAATTTTATAACTTCTTTTAACCTCAATCAATCACTCACTTCATAAAAATACAAAGAAATTGCTCCATTATAACTTTCATTTAAATGATCATATATTCAAATTATTCAAATATTAATGGCTCATGAATCACGTTCATGGTGGGTGATGTCGGTTCACATCAACATTACCACATTTCACATCATACGATACTAAACTCAAACGTTTTTCTATGCAACAACTCTCACAAGGATCTCGATCTCCACGTTTAATACTTTAGGAGAGTAACCCATCCATTCCATTCCACATATTTTGAAGAAAAGACTTTTAATAATGTGTTCAATAATGTCAACAAGTTTTCCATTTAAACATAATTTTCATATGTTTGTAAATAAGCTCCATTCGACACACACGTGTTGATTTGCTGAGATTAGTTTTTATATCGCTTTCAATAACGTAAAAAACAATTTCCATTTAAGAACGTAATTTTAATATATTCATGAACATAAAATTCACAAGGTGAATGGAGGAAACCGCACGTTTCTTTTTCAAAAAACGATTACAATATAATAACTAAGTCTTATTTCAAATATTTATCTTTTAAACCTATTACGGTTTGGATTTTTTTGGGTTAAATATTAATTTTTGTTATTTAAAATGAATTTTTAATGGTATAAATGGATGCAATTAAAATAATAGATATTGTGAGAAAATTTATAATTCAAAATTATAATTTTGAGAATTTTTATTAAATTTTAGAAAAATTAAACTTATAAATATAATTTTTTCCAAAATGTAAAACAAATAAATTAAAATGCAATATAATATTATTATTTTTTTAAATATATTAATTTTATATATTAAAATTATGTATAGTTCATGTTTATTTGGGATAGTTTAATTGGTAATGATTGTGGAAATGAAGTTTTATCAATAAGAATCTTGGGTTTAAATCTTGTGCTATCTTCTAATAATCAGGTTAAGAAATTGGACATGATGAACATATAGTTCCGGTTAAACTTACAAAAATAAACAAAAAGATTATACATAATTGATAACCAAAAAGGTAAATACTATACTATAAAATCATTCTTTAAATAAACTTTTAGTTAACAATGTATTTTTTTTACATATGTATAGCCAAAATATTGCCGACCAGGTGAAGTTTGGGTTAGAAATTTAATTAAATAATTAGATGAAGTTTTAAATATTTGAATACTTGAGATTCAATTTTTCAAAAGGTAAGTAGTTTGTTAATTTAAAAATTGGATAAAAAGTATATGTTAATTTAGAAATGTGAGAAAGTTAATTTACAAAGCATAGATAAGTAATTTAGAAATTTAGTTAAATAATTAGATAAAACTTTAAAAATTGAATAGTTGTGAATTCAAATTTTTAATAGGTAAACAATTTGTTAATTTAGAAAAGTGGGAAAGTTAAATAGGTCATAACCTTTGGATAAGTAGCAAAATTTTGTATAGATTATTGGATTTATTTTTTAAAATAAATTTTGGATTATGAGAGGTATACATATTGGAAACAACAATGGCTTACTAGGAGAAAAGGGAATTGGGAGAAGAATTTGTTAAGGGATGGAAAGGTTATACAAAGGCTTTGAAAGGAAACAATATTAAAATTTGAGAAGATGATATACAATTGATTTGGTGTCTCGGCCTCTCTAGAGCATATGTGACTCAATTAGGCTATAGAACGCTCACTAAGAAAGGTTTAAATGGAGAATAAGTGTGGTGGTGGAGAATTATCTAGAAATTAAAGTGTCTCTTTAGAAATAAAATTTTCATGTTGTTGATCTTAAATAGCAAGGCACCTACACTAAAGTTACTTTAAAAAAGAACCTTTATGGGCCAAGTTGGTGTAGCTTAAGCACACAAGTAAATGAACTTGTAAATAATTTATCTATTTTCTATTCCTTTACTCAAGAGGTTTGGAAAGAAGTGGAAGGCATGTATTGTGCTAAAAAATGTATATAGAAGAAGCCTTCATATCTTGGTATTCTAGAAAGGATACAAAGAAGATCAAAGCCATTCCCCTCAACATAGCTAAGGGAGTATGGATTTCTAGGAACCTGAGCTTATTTGAAAGAAAGGAAACCCTCCCTTTCAAGTGTGTGATTTGGTCTTTCAATATCGTAAATGCTTTTCCATGAAGGAAAAACATTTTAGACATGAACTCATAAAAGAGGTAATAAGTAAGAATATCCTATGGCCATATATTGATGGAGCTCTATAAGGACATCCCCCCAAAGAAGATGTGGGAGGAACCCTATATCTCTCATACACACCCCACAATCCTTCAAAATAAGCATTGAACATGAATCTAACAACTCCCGTGAAATGACGACACTTAAGTTATTTCTTTAGTTGGCCTAAGAACATGGTATCCAACAAATATAATTTTTTTCGCGACTCTCTCGTGGTCATCAAATGGATCAAAATGGAAGCTCAAATAAGAAATTTGACCTTATAGCCCCTTTATCATGATATCCAAATATATTTGATAGCAGGGCACTTTGGTGTGGAGAATATAATAGTTGTACTTCATAAGTATTTCTATTGGTCAAAGCTTCAATAGGATGTCCAGTGTATAACATATCGTGCATTGTCTATTCCATTGTAAACCAACCATTGAGAAGCATGGGTTGTACACTCTTCTACCTACTCCAGACAAGCCCTTGGATTACATGCCTAATTTACCCTCCACTAGGCATGGTAACGATAGTGTATTTGTGGGTGTTGATCGATTCTCTAAGATTGCCTACCCAAAATAGATGATCTACTAGATCAGTTGCAACAATAAAAATACTTCACCAAGATGGATTTAAAGTCCAGATACCACCAAGTTCAAGTTAGATAAGAAGATACCTAGAATACCACCTTCAAAACTAGACAAGGTTTATATGAGTGCTTAGTCATGCCATTCAGACTATGAAATGCATCAATGAAATTTATGAGGTTAATGAATGATATATTAAACCCTTTTATAGATTCATTTGTTATTGTCTACTGGGATGATATATTGGTATACAAGGCTAGTTGGGAGGAGCACATCTCACATTTAATGTAGGTGCTTGAGACATTAAAGAAGAACCAGTTACTAGCAAATCTCAAGAAGTGTGATTTTGCACAATAGTCTTTGGTGTATCTGGGGTATGTGATAGGTGGAGGAGAGTTGAAGATAGATCCTACCAAGATGGAAGCCATCATGAAATGGTTGGTGCCTACTAAATTTTCTGAGGTTAGGAATTTCACTGGGGCAACACAAAACATGAGGAAATTCATAGCCTCGTTTTCAGTGGTAACAACACCACTCCAAACCATAACAACAAGTGGTAAGAGTTTCTAGCGAGGAAAGGGATCAACAAAGGGATTTTGAGGAGCTAAAGAAGAAGAGCAGACAAGCACTAGTTCAAGCATTACTGAACTTGTAACATGCCTTCAAAGTGGAGATAGATGTGAGTGGGTATCTATGGGAGTAGTCTTGATGCAGGGATGAAGGCTTGTATACTACCATTTTGAAGTATTTCATGGGGGAGCTCTTAAATACCCTACCTATGACAAGGGGCTATATTCCCTTGTGCAGGTTGCGAAGAAGTGGAAACACTATTTGATGGGAAAGGAGACAGTAATCCACACAGATCACTAGTCGCTTATTTTATGAAATATTTACATTGAAAAAATGAGATTAAGTGATGGGGTTGTCACAAACCACTTCCCCTTGGGGGAACACCGTCCTTGGTGTTCTTTACTAATATATGACATAAAAATCATGTTTAAAACAAACACATATTGCTTATGGAGCTTTATACACATAACTTTGTATAACATTTATAGTTCATATAAATTTTCTTTATCTAGTTAAAAAAAGGCATATGCTTCCCTTATTGAGTTAATCATTTCCCAAGTGGCTTCCTTGGGCCCAAATAGCCTCCATTGTACTTTGAATTACTCTATATCTCGATTTCCGCGCATGGTTCTCCTTTGATCTAGGATGCATAGTGGTTATAGGTGGAACTCTCCCTTTGGTTCTACATGTAGCACCGACCAATCAATCACATGATTAGAATCATGTACATATATTTAAGTAAATAAACATGGAAAACATCATGGACTTTTACTAAAGGGAGTACGGCTAGTGTGTAGGTCACTGGTTTGATCCTTTCAAGGATTTCAAAAGGTCCACAAAAATGAGGTACCATCTTGGCACATGACCCAATCTTTAAGGAAATTTTCTTAGGCTTAATCCACAAATAGACATGTTCCCTAACTTGGAACTCTTTATTTACCCTATGCTAATCTGCATAACTTTTCTGCCTATCCTGTGCCACCTTCAAGTTTTGTTTGATGATATGAACTTGTTGCTCCATTTATTTGACCATTTAAAGCCCAATAAGGACCCTGCTTACTGGATCTCTCCAACTGATAGGAGTATTGAAAATCCTCCCATACAATGCCTCAAATGGGCTCATCTTCAAGGACTCTTGGTAGTCATTATTACATGCAAATTCAACAAGTGGAAGATACTCTTGCCACCTCTTTTGTTGGTCCATTACATACATCCTCAACATGTATTCGAGGATTCATCCATGCAACCTCACAATCTCCCTTATGAAAATTTGAGCCACCTCACTAGCTGAGTTAGTGGATTTGGCCACCACAAAATGAGCCACCTTGCTCAACTTGTTAATCACCACCATAATTGCATCATGTTTTCTAGAGGTCCTCAGTAATCCTATAGTGAAATACATGGAGATCACCTCCCATTTCCATTCCAGAATGGGAATGCGCTATAATAAACCTACAAGATGTTTGTACTCAGCTTACAATTGCTGACATTCTATGCATATAGGAAAAAAATCAACCATGTCTATCTTCAAATTTGGCCAAAAATACAACTTTTTGATGGTTGTGAGAGTCTTTTGGTGCCTGGGATGGCCTAGATATGGCTTTTCATGAAAATCTCTCATGATGAGCCTCTTTAATTCCTCGTTATTTGGCACATAGATTCTATTCTTGAATTTGATTAGACCATCACCTGTGAGATGATACTCTTCATCCTCACCATATTTTTGCAACTTCTCCTTTATTTGTTGGTGCTTTTCATCCTATTGTCTTGCAGTTTTTTACACTTTCCACCCGGTCTGCTTCATAAAATCTTATGTCTACCAGATGATTCAGTTAATTCCTTTTGCTAAGTGCATCAACCACCTTATTCTCTTTTCCCTTTATATACCTAATTTCGAAATCAAACTTGTTGAACATGGCTAACCATATTGCTTGCCTTGCATTTAACTTGGGTTGTTAAAATAAATATTTTATCCCTCCATGATCAGTCATTAAGATGAATTTTCTGCCAAGAAGATAGTTCCTCCACATCTTCAGCGCATGGGTAATGACAACTAATTACAGATCATAAGTTATGTAATTATGTTCATGTTCATTTAGCTTTTGGAACTTGATCCAGGTGGCTCCAGAGACACACAGGACAAGGAGGACTAAGGAAAGCTCAAACATCAAGGTGTTTGGATTATGTTCAAAATAGGTTCATGTTGAAGATATTATCTTCGTGATCACAGAGGTGCAAGCGGTTCATCAAACCGAGTCTATATGTGAAAGTTAGAGCTCTTCAAAGTCTGATAAGACAGGGAAAAAGTAAGGCCCACAACATGCCACATGGCATCCCAGTCAGCACGTGAGACTTACTAAGTTTATGTGGTCATTGAATGACCACTAAATCATCGACACATGGCGCACTAGCATTTGCTCCTAACCCTATACAAAATGACAAGAAAATAAATTTAAAATCCATAACAAATTAAAATCATATATATATATTATATATATATATATATATATATATATATATATATATATATTATATTATAATATAAAAAATCATATGAAAACAAAACTATATAATAACAACAAAACAAAAGTTACTGTATTAAAAATAAAAGAAGTTATTATATTAAACTTATGCCATAAAAATTGGGCATATTTGAATCCAACTAACATTATAAAAAAAGATTTTTTTTATCATTTGTTATAATGCCAAAACCATATAAACATATATATGGTTAATGGCATGGTATATATAACCATATAAATCTTGTAAGGTTGGAAAAGCCATATTAATGGCATAACAAAGTTTTGTTAAAAACAAAAAAACAAAAAAAAAAGACAAACAAACAAACAAACCGCAAATGGTTATCATTTAATTAACAATTGCCGCTCAAAAGCTATTTTAACAAACAATTTGCCAAGTGTGTGGGTTAGCAGGGTTGGAACTCCCACCTCGCCGCCTCCACCTTAACTAACTCGCCCAATAAAATTTTTGTTATTTTTGCCCAAAAACATTTAAGAACCAGACTTTTCATTTGCAAAGGAGGACACAGCGGAACGGAGAGAGGAGGAATGGCACAAATTTCGAGGCAGATGGAGGAATCAGGAGCGAGCACGGATTTCAAGGCGGAGGAAGGTAGTGCACATAGTTCGAGGCAGAATTTTGTAGGAGGGGCAAAATTTCACTTTGTCATAATTTGACAAATTTTATATGGTTTCAGCACTTCTCGATGCCATAAACGCAATGGCATTGTCCGTGTCTCCATCCAAATTCAGCATTTTTCGGTCATTTTTCAGTGTGCAGGTGGAACCATAATTGCTGCAAAAACAGGAAGCGAAACCATGATCCTTGAAATTTTCCCAAGGAGGTAATTTTTCTCCATGTTGGAATATAGTCAAGTTTATAGTCGTTTTTCATGGTTTTCCATAGGGATCACAATGGCGAGGTCAGATTCGCCATTTGAGTTGCAGATTTCCAGTCCACCCATGGAGTAGAATCTTTGAGGAATCTAAGGGGAATCTAAAAGATTCCTTGAGCCCCAGATTTTCAACTTCTCAGAATTCAGATTTGGGACAGTCGATTTTGCATTATTCGACGCCACAAATCAGATGGTGCATTCAGTTTTCTCATTCTCTCATTCTATTCTTCAGCCACTTTTCTAAGTGGAATGCAGGTGTCAACATGCATGTGCGAGCAGTCATGCGATTGATGCCATGAGATCGATGGTCTGAGCAGCTTCAGCAGTTTGACATTCGCTTCTTCAAATGGCCCTTGGTTGTGAGGTATATGTAGTGTTCATGTACTTCTTTTGTTATGCATTGCACTACACAGGTCCTTGATTTATGTTTGATGAGGGATCCTGTTTCTTACTCATTTTTATGATTCCTACTTGATGTGACGCGAGATCGTCTATGTGATGTACTTGTTGTCATGATTCATCATGTTGTGTTTTGAGATCTCTTTGTTGTATGTTGATGGGATACTCATGTGTCACCATGCATGTTTTCTTTGAGATCCCTTTTATGCCATGTTGGCAGGATGCTTATCATGCATGAGTTTTGTGTCATACTGATAGGAGTCTTTTGACTGAGAGTTCCTGTAGTGGAACATCTCTTAGAGCCACTCCTGTGTGAGGGCATTTTCCTTGTATGATTGCAACATAATCTCTTGTGTACATCATCACTATTGACAACACTTAATGCAGTGGCCTACACCATCTTGACATCGAGGCCCGAAGACTTAGTCCCTCCTGGACGAACTCCATTATCAATGGCTTATGTTTTTATGTTGCTGATAATTGTCTTGTTCCTCTTCTTTACAACATGCAGATGTATTCATTAATGTTCTTTTGAAAATGCAATCTAACACATCACGAAAGTAAAAGGCCTTGGAAGGGTCGTTCGTCACGCTCGGACCTAGATCAAGTGGTATCGGAGTGGTCTTTGCGTGTATGTGAATTGCAGCGTGAACAATGGAATGTGCAGCAACAGAGGATGAAAAGGCGATGTACGAGACCATGCTCAACATTTACAAAAGGGTAGAGATAATGTATGAAACTCTACAGAAAGAGATAGAGGAAAAGAAGTGATTGCAGCTTCAGTTGCAAGCCACAGAAGAGGCCATGGAAGAATTGAAGCAAACCAAACAGAATCTTCAAACAGAGAACGTTGAATTGAAGATGCGTTTACATGAAGAGAAAGAGGAGAAACAAAGTCTGCTACGATAGCTGTAAGCAATGGACGAGGCCTTGGAAAAGCTGCAGCGTGACCCATGTGAGGTAAAAAGTAGTTCTCTAAATTCACGTATGTTTCCTGGTGATGATTTCACTGTTTTCAAAAATCATACCACAAGAATTGGTTCCAAACTGTTGAAGAGAATGGGGTATGAAGGAAAAGGCTTGGGCGTTAATGGCCAAGGCATTGTCAATCCCATCAAAGTAGAGGAACTACCGTGTCGAACATGACTTGGGTATGTCAGAAAGGAAGTTGGGGAATGCACTGAGACAGTGAGCGAATCACTAACAACGGATGATGAGAAAACCTCATCAATTCTTTCCAAATCGAAAAAGGAGGTAAAAGATGTTGATTTCCTTTCAGTTTCGTCGTCACATAGTATGACTTCTATTGGAGATGTGGAGATCCCATTTATAGGGACAAACATGAGGCTCCTTACAAGGACGAGGCACGAGGAGGAAGGAAGACTTGGCGTTAATAACCAAGGCATAACTCAACCTTTGGAGGTTGTGCACGAACATCGATTTGTAGGCTCGAGATACACTAAAGGAGAGTGCTCGAAGGTGTCAGAGTCGTTCGAGACATCGATGAAATCGTCGAGGAAGGAGAATGATGGGAAAACATCCCCATCATCCCATGGTAGTTTCCATGGCAATGAAAGAGCTGAGGCAAGCTCTTATCGCCATACTTACACTAGAGACAACAAGGGAAGGTATAATCACTTTCAATCTTCGAATGTTCATTTCGATTATGATCATGTTGATAATAATGAACGTAAAACATGGCATCAAAAAACATGCACCTTTTGTGGATTACATAGCCATACATTTTCTAAGTGTTGGAAAAGAATGGCAACACACAAAAGGATGAGGCATGAATTACCCTCTCAACCACATGAAAAGAAACAGGTTAAGCAAATCTGGAGGAAGAAGATGTATTGCAGTCATTGCGATAGAAGTGGCCATCAAAGAGTCACTTGTTGGAGGCTCCAACCAGAGTAGCGTCTTAAAGACAAAGCGTCGGTGCGTGAACCAAGTGAAGCAGTCGTTTGATAATCGAATGCGCCACAAGGTGGCGACCCATTCACATTGATAAGTGAAAAATGGTTTCTAGAAATGTTGTCATTTCATGGTCATGCTTTTGTAAATCATTTGTTGCACTTTAAAATGTAAGAGTGATGATGTGTTTTCCATCACTTGTTCAGAACCAATGATGTCCGGTCTTATTTTGAGTGGCATTTAAAACTCTGAAAGTGATGTCCTGTTTCCATCACTTGTCGAAAGCAAAAATAGTGTGTGGCCTTATCTTTGTAAATCATGTGTTGCAGTGATGATGTGTTTTCATCACTTGTTGAAGCAACAATGATAGGTTGGCCTTGTTGTCATAACTGAAGTCTTGCGTCCATATTGATGTAAACTTGACCACCGAGTATGTGTTATAAACTCGTGGCAAGTGTGGGACTCTTGGGTTAGTAGTTGGTCATGAAAGTCAAGCACGTAATGTGCAAAACAATGTACTACAGGTTGTAGAGGTAGCACATGCCGACTCGTCGCTTAAGGCTCCGAAGAACAAAGGTGAAGGAGATGGAAGCGAGTCCTTTTAAGGAAACTTGTGATGCAGACAAGGTACAGAGAAGTTGCAGATTATTTTTCATGCTTTTGGAGAACCAAAAGCTTCTTAGTGGGGAGGATTGATCCAGGTGGCTCCAGAGACACACACAGGACAAGGAGGACTCAGGAAAGCTCAAACATCAAAGTGTTTGGATTGTGCTCAAACTAGGTTCATGTTGAAGATCTTGTCTTTGTGACCGCGGAGGTGTGAACGGTTCGTCAAACCGAGTTCGTATGCGAAAATTAGAGCTCTTCAAAGTTTGATAAGACAGGGAAAAAGTGGGGCCCACAACATGCCACATGGCATCCCAATCAACATGTGAGACCTACTAAGTTTATGTGGCAATTTAATCACCACTAAATCATCGACACCTGGTGCGCTAGAATTTGCTCTCCTAACACTACACAAAATGACAAGAAAATAAATTTTAAAATCCATAACAAATTAAAATATATAGATATAATAATATTATTATATTATTATATAAAAATTCATAGGAAAACAAAACTATATAATAAAACAAAACAAAAGTTATATATTAAAAATAAAAGAAGTTATAATATTAACCCTATGCCATAAAAATTGGGCATATTTGAATCCAACGAACACTATAAAAAGGATTTTTTATGGTTTGTTATAATGCCAAAACCATATAAACACACATATACGGTTAATGGCATGGTATATATAACCATATAAATCTTATAAGGTTGGAAAAGCCATATTAATGGCATAACAAAGTTTCGTAAAAAACAAAACAAAAAAACAAACCGCAAATGGTTATCATTTAATTAACAAATGCCGATCAAAAGTTATTCAACAAACAGTTTGCAAGTGTGCGGGTTGGCAGGGTTGGAACTCCCACTTCATTGCCTCCATCTTAATAAAATTTTTGTTATTTCCACATAAAAACATTTAAGAACCAGAGTTTTTATTTGGGAGTTGTTTAATGAGGCAGAGGAATTGCCTGGACGATCAAAAGTGGTCGGAATCCAAGCAAAAAAAATTCAAACAATCTTGTAGATGCAGTGTTTGAATCATGTTTTTGATGGTGGAAATGGATTCAGCACCATCAAAAACATCTAGGACAGCTAAAATTTTGAAGTTTAACAACTATAACTTGGAATTACAAAAATATTTGCCGGATTTTCTCTAAATAAAACCGGAATTTCCATAACTTTCCGGGCAATTCCTCCGTCTCGTTAGACTACGCGTTTCATTTGCAAAGGAGGACACGACGGAAAAAAGAGAGGAGGCATGGCACATATTTCAAGGCAGATGGATGAATTAGGAGTGGGCACAGATTTCAAGGCAAAGGAACGCAGTGCACGCAGTTCGAGGTAGAATTTTGCAGGAGGGGCGAAATTTCACTTTGTCAGAGTTTGACAAATTTTATATGGTTTCAGCACTTCTCGACACTATGAACGAAATGGCATTGTCCATGTCTTCATCCGAGTTCTGCATTTTTTGGTCATTTTTCAGTATGCAAGTGGAACCATGATCGCTGCAAAAACAGGTTGCAGAACCATGATCCTTGAAATTTTCCCGAGGAGGTAATTTTTCTCCATGTCAGCATATATTCAAGTTTACAGTCATTTTTCATGGTTTTCCACAGGGATCACAATGGCGAGGTCAGATTCGCTATTTGAGTTGCAGATTTCTAGTCCACCCATGGAGCATAATCTTTGAGGAATCTAGGGGGAGTCTAAAAGATTCCTTGAGCCCCATATTCTTAACTTCTTAGAATTCAAATTTTGGACAGTCAATTTTGCACTATTCGACGCCACAAATTTGATGGTGCATTTATATTTCTCATTCTCTCATTCTATTCTTCAACCACTTTTCTAAGTGGAATGCAAGTGTCAACATCCATATGCGAGCAGTCATGCAATTGATGCCATGAGATCAATGGTCCGAGCAGCTTTAGCAGTTTGAAATCCACTTCTTCAGATGGCCCTTGGTTGTGAGGTATATGCAGTGTTCATGTACTTCTTTTGCTATACATTGGGTTGCACAGGTCCTTGATTGATACTTGACGAGGGATCCTATGTCTTACTCATTTTTATGATTCCTGCTTGATGTGATGTGGAATCATCTATGTGATGTACTTGTTGTCATGATTTATCATGTTGTGTTTTGAGATCCCTTTGTTGTATGTTTATGGGATACTCATGTGTCGTCATGCATGTTTGCTTTGAGATCCCTTTTATGCCATGTTGGTGGGATGTTCATCATGCATGAGTTTTGGGTCATACATATAGGAGTCTTTTGACTGAGAATTTCTATAGTGGAACATCTCTTAGAGCCACTCCTCCATGAGGGAATTTTCCTTGTATGATCACGACATCATCTCTTGTGTACATCATCATTATTGACAACACTTAATGCAGTGGCCTACACCATCTTGACATTGGGGCCCGGAGAAGTAGTCCCTCATGGACGAACTCAGTTATCAACGACTTATATTTTTATGTTGCTGATGATTGTCTTGTTCCTCTTCTTTACAACATGCAGATGTATTCATTAATGTTCTTTTAAAAATGAAATCTAACACATCATGAAAGTAAAAGGTCTTGGAAGGGTCCTTTGTCGTGCCTGGACCTAGATCAGGACTCATAGCACACCACTTGACCTTCTTGCATCAACACTCCACAAAACCCTTCCTTGCTGGCATTTGTGCATGCTACAAAATCCCTATCAAGATATGCAATCCTCAACACGGGTGCATTCATGAGCAATTGTTTCAATTTCTCAAAGCTTGTTGCACACTTAGTTTTCCATTCAAATTCCTTTCCTTTTCTCTGCAAGGATGTAATAGGATGGCATATCTTGGAGAAGTTTCAAATGAACCTCCTATATGTAACATTCCAATCCCATGAATTCTCTGACCTCATTCACGTTGTTTGGTGTTGTCCATTCCATGATTGCTTTAATCTTCTCCGGTCAACTGCTACTCCCTCCCTAGAGACAATTGCCCCAAGTAATGAATTGTGATTAGAAGAAATTGCATTTACTAATATTTGCGTAAAGATTATTCTCTCTTAGCAATTTCAATATTGTTTCCAAATTATTTTCATGATCTTCTTCAGTTCTTGAATACACCGATATATCATTAACAAAAATAATGACAAATTCATCCAAATAAGGATGTAGCACAATATTCATTAGACACATGAAAGTGGCAGGGGTGTTAGTAAGCCCAAAGGGTACCACTACAAACTCATAGTGCATGTATCCTGTCCTGGAAGCAGTCTTGTGGATATCCTCTTCTTTGATGCGCACTTGATGATACCCAGACCTCAAATTGCTCTTGGAGAATATTGTTGTTCCCATCAGCTGATTGAATAGGTATTCAATCTATGGAAACATATACCGATTCTTATTGGTCATTTTATTCAATTGTATGTAGTCAATACAAAGTTGGACCATCCCATCCTTTTTCTTCATAAGTAATACTAGAGCTCCTTACAGTGACACACTTGGTCGTATGTAACCTTTATCAATCATTTCTTTTAACTGCAATTTTAGCTCTACCAGCTCATGAATGCTCATAATGTATGGTGCTTTGGACGTTGGTGCTACTCTAGGAACCAATTCAATAGAGAAATCAACTTCCCAGTGAGGAGGTAAACTAGAAATGTTTGCTGGAAACACATCCTCATATTGTTGCAACATGGATAATTATTCAATGATTCACTTTCTTCCCACCTAGCATTGCCATTAGCCTCTTTATCACTAGATATTTGCACAACAAATAATTTACAACCCTTCTGGTAATTGTGTTTAGCCTACATTGCTATGATTAATCTAAATGCAATTGGTTTTCGCTTTCTTTGTAATATTTTTCTTTCCCCAACATCATCCAAATATTCAATTTCTTTTTCAAAACAATCTGCTTTGGTCCTATACATGTACAACCAATCCGTGCCCAATATTATGCTATGCTCACCCAATGGAAGAAATTGTAAGTGTGTCATTGTGGGCATGCCACTAAGATCAAATGCACATGACTTCACCCAATGATTAAATTTTCTCTTTGTCACGGTTGCCAATTGAACTAACCATGGCTGTGTGTGCAATTCCTTAATTAATTTGCACTTTTCCACAGGCTCTAGGCTGACATCGATGTAGTTAGAACTAGGGTCAATTAAAATGGAAATCAATTGATCACACCTTTTACCTTCCATCTCAATAATGGATGCTTGGTGGCCTGCTTGGCGATTGTCCATGGCTATGTAAATTTGAGTAAGATTTGAGCTACACCCCCCACTGTGCGAGCTTCCTGGGCACTATAAATATTAGGCCCTACATTTCTTTGATGTGGGAAATCCCTTTTACAATAGTTTTCACCACATTTCCAACACTTTAATAGCTCCTTTACCTCAATTTTCCATTGCTCTGTCGCTGGCTATTCCGTATTCTCTTTCACAGTTGGACTGGTTTTATGTTGGAATCGATTCATGGCAGTGAGTTGTTTACTTCCCTTTTTATCTATGAATTTCTTGGGCCATTGATTTTTATCTCCAACATTGTTCTTTTCCTTCTAGTCACTTTTAATTTATGGCCTCTGCTTTGTCTACTCATAGCAATGTTTCAATTTCTTTATGGTGTAGTTTAGTGTATGAGGTTCTAGAAATTCAATTATGTCTCTGAATGTCAGAGGTATCCACTGATGAACCTCTATATTTTGGCCTTCTCATCCTTGAGACATGGCACGTATCTCAATATCACTAGAAACTTAGTGGTGTATTCCTAGTTTGACATCTGCCCCATTCTGAGCTCATAAAATTCCATTTTCTTACTGTCATAATATCGCTCAAGCAAATATTGGCTCTTGAAAAGCTTCTTAAGTTCACTCCAAGTAAATTTGCCTTCAAAAATACCTTTGGCATTTTTCAAATCTTCTCACCATATATATGCCTTTCCTTTCAAACTATAGGTGGCAATCTTGGCTTCCGTATTTTCAGAATAATTATGAATTTTTAAAAATTTCCTCATGACTAGCAACCAGGCTTCTGCATCTTCATATTTCTTCATATCTCCATCAAATGTAGGTGGGTTGGATTTCTTAAATTCCTTTGGAATATAATCCTCTTTTCTTTTCTTCTCTGATGATGATGATGATGATGATGAGAATGATGATGGTGCCTCCTGGTAGTAGATTTGAAATATCCACCAAATTGATGCACATAAGTGGCGGTCCTTCATTTTGGAATACTTAGCGGTACATACCCCTTCAGAGTGTCTTCTCTCTCCTACTTATGCCTCTTCTTAGACCTGCTACCATCTGCTCCATTTTTTTATTTTTTTCTTCTCGAGGACTTCCCTTGCCTCTGTGACTAGTTCCCAACTCATGTGTTGAAAAATGTGCAACAAGAAATGTTAAATTTAGAATGTGCTGAAAATAGACCTGCTAAAAATAGCATGTCTAAAAATAGCAGTTTGGCTAGTGAGGTCATTGGCCACATTGGGTGAGAGGTGAAACTGCTAATAATAGAAAGTTCTAAAAATAGCATTTCTGGGTTCCTTCCTATTTATAGCAGTCTCTAGTCTATCTGTAGGAAGTAAAATTAATTTTGGTCTTAACAACAGTTGGAAATATTAATTAATTAATTCAGTTGAGTTAATTAGTTAAGGAAATTCGAATTTGAAGTCTTTGTGAGCAAGCACATGAGTTGTCCCACTGATTGAGGAATTTATCCTTAATTTCCTGCACTGATTGAGGGAATAAGTATGAGTTCTATAATGAGAGAATCAATTGACTTAGTTCTAACTAGTCAAGTCCAGTTAGATTATTTTAACAAGTTGTTAAAATAATAAAATACAGTTTGTTAATGCTTGCATGCACGTGACAACTATTATTTTAGATAACTGAGGATTCACTCATGGATAACTGTTGCATGTCAATTCTATCAGAGACCCAGTTGAGATCAGATGAGGGACAATGTACTATCAGATGCTTGGATCTTCCCATGGAATATTCCTTGCATGTAGGAGGAACTAGAATCCTCAAGGATTGCATAGTTGGACATATGGTTGACAACAGGTATGATTTGGGGCCAATGCTCACATGTTATGAATTGGACCCCAATCAAAATTGCGCAAGGAAATAGGGGATTGGTAGACTTGAGGCCTACATATTGAGGCACAGTGAGTCTATGATCTTCATCTTTTGATTGCAGAGAGTACATGATAGCTATTGAGCTGATATTTTTTGTAAATAGAAGAGGATTTCCACTTGATTAATAATACAGTGTTGGGGATTTTACGTTGGTGCTTTCCCCAATGATATATCTGTGTTATGTGTGATTATTTCTCTTGATCAGTTATATGTGTTTATGGTTGATGTTGCTCATGAAATCGATTTTACTTTTGCTTAATATTTTGTAGAAGTAGACAATGTGTTTTGCTTTAGTACATTGCATTACCAGTTTGATCCACAGGTGAAATTTCTACAGATGGTTGACTGAATCGATTACTTAATTGAACCATACTTGTGGTCAATTGGTATGATGGATTTCAATTTGACTAGAAATCAATGGATTTGACTATTACGCCAAATCATATTTACATTGAACTAGCATAGTCTATTGGTCAATTCGAATAGATAGTCGACTGACTTTTGCGATTGGTAGTCAAATGTATTTCGTACTTGATATTCGATTAGCTTCCATGATTGACTGGTTAATAAAATTTATTGATAATTAACTAATTAGTTGGATCGATTGATAGTAGGTTGGTTAGTCGATTCAATCGATGATTGACTAGTTAGTTAGCATAACCAATAGTCGATTAGTTACCGACTCAACCAATAGTCGGGTTGATTGATAGTTGATTTATTATTCAACTTTATTGATGACCTACTTGTCATCGAATTAGCTAATGGTTGATTAGTTAATTGGCTTAAAAGACAATCAACTAGTTAATTGACTCAATTGACAGTTGATCGGTTAGTTCAATCGACAATTGAATGGTTGATTGGTTTGTTGACTCCATTGATGATCAATTAGTTTTTGGACTTGACTGATGGTTGAATGGTTTGTGGACCTGGCCGACGATCAACTAGAATGTGACATTGATTGAGTTAACCTAATGGTCAGTTAAATTGACCATTTGTTGACTCTTATTGACAGTTGACTAGTTTATACTTTGGTTAATCCAATCTAAGCATTGACCAAATCAAATCATTAGTCAATTGATCTTTGTAGTGGACCAACATAATGAATTAGTCAATTGGATGGTTTAGTTAATGACTAATCCGATCGATTGGTCAACTAAAACTCATTGATAGGAACAAATTTGGAGTGAAGTGGTTCATCAAATAAAATTCTAATCATTTAGAAGAGGGTCTCAACCTAGTACAAGGTGCCATAGTAGCAAAAAGTACATAAATTGGGTATATTTTTTACCATATTTTTAGGTCATCAACTTGCAATACATTTTTTATGCCCTAAATGATATTTTTGGGTAGCGAAATCCAATGAAAATAGTGTATTGATGGTACACACAATATTTTCAACTTAAATGAAAGAGTACATAGAGAGATTTCCAACGAGATATCACAAATGCAAAACAAAGTCAATATGAGAAAGTTAGAATTGAAATATTGAAGAGGAGAATAAGACATCAAACCACTTCCAATAGGCATTACTCCTAGCTCAAAATTCAGATTGGAACATAGAAGCAATTTGTGGAAAGCTTTTGGGTTTAGAATCTATCCATGGAACAAGACTTCGAATATGGGAAAATGAATTCTTAAGATATTAGCGATAATGTACATGATTGAATTTAGGTAAAGAATGGGTTAGATTGGAAAAACTTCAAATGATAATAACTTTAAGCCTATAACTCAAAAAAGGTCAAATTATTTCTTCCTCTAAAATTTCCTTCACAAGCATTAAATTGTTAGCATGAGATAGAATTTCAGGGACATTTTTTAGCATATATTGTTCTACCTCAAGGCTGGCGGGACCAACAACATTATACAACTCAACATAGTGGTAGAATGCCTCCTCTTTGATTTGCTGAAACCCTGGAATTTTATTACCTCTGATTATTAATTCCCCGATGTTATTTTTCCATATCCTATTCCTTACTTGATTGCGAAAAACTTTGAATTGACATCTCGTACTTGAAGCCATAACCTCTTGGGTTTTAATCTTCATTATTCTTCCTCTTCTTTCAAAGCCTTATGAAAGGCTCCAAATTCCTCCTTTTCCTTAGTTATCATCTCATAAGTAATAAGACCTTCCTCTAATTTGGATTGAAGAGACTCCATTCTCATTCGACGTGCTTGTATAATAGATTGCTTATCCATTCTCTCATTGTGGGCCCATTGCCTCAAGGCTTCCTTGAGGAATTTTATCTTCTTCATCCAGATTGAAATCAAACTTCTTGGGACCCATATTCTCCAAACTTGATTATACATGTCGCTAAAGCCTTATTTTCTATGCCAAAGTGGATTATAGCAAAATATATAAGGGCCATAATCCTAATCTCTTGAAATTTCTAGTTCTATGGGGTGGTGGTCAGAGTTGTTCCAAGGGACAATGTGTGAGGATACCATGATACTTTTTGTGAGAAAGGGATTAGCAATTAGAAAGTGGTATAGTCTCATTTCTAGATGGCTTGGGCCATATCTCTTGTTATTCTAAGGAAACTTGTTGGAGGTTGGTTTGTCATCCAAGTTTAGGCTTTGCATCAAGTCTTCCATAGTTTCTTGAAGTTGATCTCTTACTAAAGGTCCACCTTACTTCTCCCATTGATGCAGAGTAGTGTTAAAATCCACTCTAATGAAACACTTTGAACCGAAAGGGGAGTATCTAAGATCCCATAAACAATCCCAACACTCTATTTTTTCTCGGAAATTGACTATCAGGTATAGATTAACAATAGAACATACATGATTGGAAGGGATATGCATGAACTTTGTTTACATCCAATGAGTGGATGATCACTGGTCCAATAGTTTGAGCGAATATTGAGCCCATAACGTGCAAACTCCACTGGAGGCCCCATGATAACTCACATAGAGGATCCTGCTAACATGCCATATTTTGCGTTGTTTTTGAAGGGTCTTTTGATCCCCCATTTCAGTCTCCTACATTAGGAGGACTAATGGTTTTTCCTTGTTTATTAAGGTTTTCACTTCTTCCATTCCCTTTTTTGACCCTAATACCCTGCAATTCCATTAGATAACCTTCATTATTTACTACAGGAGTGAGAAGCCCCTTGGGAAGGGGATAAGTTTCCTCATTTCTTGGTGTTCCTATACACTTTGAATTTTGGTTCCAAAATTTATTGGGTTCCCAATTCTTTGTCTTTTTCTACTTTCTCTATTTCGATCTCTCAATTAGTCTTCCTTCTAGTCTTCAAGTGAAGTTGATCCTACTCTTCTTCTTTCTTTGCCTCTAATTTCTCATCAACATAGCTAGAAAATGTAGGTCCTGACTTAATATTTATGGGAGAGAGGAACTCTTCATCATCTAATGAAGAATCTTTCTTAGGATGCACAGGGACAAGGTCATCCTCCAAGGGTGACATGTTATCATCAATACACTCCATTATTGGCTCCATTGCTGATTTGGGGTTGATTCCCTTGCCGATTTGGGGTTGATTCCCTTGCCAATTTGGGGTTGATTCCCTTTGGGGATAGAGGATTATTCTATGGGATTTCCCCTTATTAATTCACCATATGCCTCATAACTTTTACTGCTCTCTCTACTCCCATTTATTTTTCTAGTCCCTTCTCCATTTACTAGGCCAACTTTTTTGGGATAGCTGGCCCTTTCCCTTTCTTACCATTTTGATCATGTTGCCTAGATTAGTTGCTTGTTTGCCTTGTTGTGGCTCTAATAATTTTGTCTTGTTTTAATTACTCCCCTCCTCGAATTTTTTCTATTGCTCCTCCTATTTTTTTTGCAGCTTCTTGCCAAGTTGCCATATTCATGACACACTTTGCATTTAAATGGAAGTTGGTCACAGTTCACCTCCTGGATGCTTTCTTGCATTGGTGAATGACATCCCTAATAAACCTATTAGTTAGTCTATGTGACTATGCCTCACTCAAGGGGATTCAAGCATGGCATTTCTTGGTATGGAGCTAACAAAATCCCCAACAACATTGACAACAACTAGTTGAGCTAACCCCTTGGGCTTGTGGACTCTGTGTTAATGTGGTAAATTAATAAACGTTAGTTTTATTTTATGTTTTTTATTTTGACATTATCTATTTTTTGTTTTATATATGTTGATCTATAAGCACAAAAGTTATGCCTCTTATCCATATTTACTGGGTATACTTATACAACGTTCTAATTTTAGGCAAATATGTTACACATCTCTCTCCCACGAAAGCACCTTACTTCTAGGTTTGTGCCATTGTTGCCAAGATATTGTCAGTATTTAGGGATGTTGTGTAGGAGCATGGATAAATTCCCACACAATGGGGCACACTAAGTTTATGTCACTTCTTTTACATTGGGTACCATCCTTGGAATCAGAGAAAATGCCTAGAAGTTCATAAAGATTTATTTCTAATGACTACAAATCCATGCATACATACATGCACACATTCATGCACATATTTTATATTTATATTTATTTATTTTTTCGAGGAAAACCTCACAACATTATGTGAGGTATGCAATAAGGGCATCCAAACCAAGGAATTAACCTGAATACTTACTACATGAAACTCAAAGTACTCAACCACGTGAACCTAAGGCACTAGCTTAACCAATTGTTGTTAGTATTGCCAAACATTTGGTTAGTTTTTTGTAAAATCCCCAAGATGACCTCTTATATCTATTTGTACATATGTTATTGGGTTGGTGTAATAGGTTATATTTGGCTTACACACCCATGTGTGTATATGAGTTTTGGGGCTTGCATGCCTATGTCTACATGTTTTAGGGACAAACTGTTATGTGATTAAGGCTGGAAAGCCTATGTGCAAAAAGGCTAGCAAGCCTAATGTTGTAAGATGAAAACACGCATGATAATAAAATACACCATAGAAGGAGACCACTAGATGAAAATAATATGGGGGGATAGGACTCTACAAGAGGGAAAGGTGAGGTGAAGGAACTATGACACAATTTCAACTATTAAAATAATAAAATATCCTTCAAGACACTTTATGGAATATAACCCAAAGTCAAAAGGAAAAATATAAGCCTAAGTTATAATGGGATATTATATCCTCATTCCAAAAAGTGAATGAACGAATAATCTATTCAAGT
Organism: Pinus taeda; assembly: GCA_000404065.3. NCBI lineage: Eukaryota > Viridiplantae > Streptophyta > Pinopsida > Pinales > Pinaceae > Pinus > Pinus taeda. The sequence goes on from APFE030800318.1 coordinate 34,008, forward strand.
TTGCAAGTGGTGGGGGTGAGTTCCTCATGTGACACTTGGAAAAAGGTCCACATGCGTACACGAGTCATGTTTTTCATGGCAGTGAGGGATTATTTCCATAAATATTTCCATGATTCAACCATCACTCTCCCTAGTTCCTGGTTGAATATGTTGAAAACAATTAAGCTATGTGTTCGAGTAGACATTTGAACTCTATGACCTATGTACACTATTGCGAATTCCTTGGTTGAATTCTATAGCCAATTGTCCTTTCTCATCTTGGAAAATGATGGAGTTTGGGGGTGGAATTAGTTGGGTAGGATTTCCTAGTGTGAGGCCTAAGGGATGCTTAAAAGAATCCCGAGGGTAATTGGAACTCTTGGAGCTAGAATTCTTTGAGACTTCTTAGCCAATGCTGGAAACCCTACAAGGGTAGTGCCATAGTATTAAGTACTGTAAAGGTAGAGAAGAGGGTGCATTACCTTGGGTTGTGTAGGCTGAGGTATGTGGCACTATAGATAGATAAATTTATAGAGTTAATACATGGGCTAGTACTTGTTTCGTACATACCATGTGTTTATGGTTGTCTCTAAGTGAGCCTTTTCCCTGGCGTAGTCATAGCCCTAGATTAAGGGCGACCCATTGCTGAGAGATTATGAGTTGTGTGGTCTATGGATGGGAGGAACCTCTAAGGTCTACAACCAATTGGTAGATATTTGTAGAAGATAAGTATTCTAATTATGTGTTTCAATGCTTAATGTTGTGTATAATTCTTGTGCATATGTGATGTGATATATTTTATGTGTTTATGTTTACTTGCATTGCCATGATGAGCATGTTAATTAAGGCATGACATGGTAGTATGCATGGGCCATTAATGGCAAACCCAAATCATGGAATATGGGAATTATAATGGAGGAACTAAGTCTACTAATACAACCAAACTACGTGCAAATTAGTTGCATGACGTTGACTAGAATTAGAGCCCCAACAACATGATTATTAATCAATGCTATTATGTATACAACCATGGGAACAATTGATGGACAATTCAAACCATTTATGCATTCAACTGATAGTCAAGTTGCATATGTAGTTGAACAACAATTAATTCATTTATTTTGTTTGTTGACAGTCGACAAATTATGGATTTGGTGTTATGGTCGATGGGAAGTCAACGAGCAAAATATTCGTGGATACCATTGACCGAAACTTAAACAACAATATACCTATTTTTTTTTAGTGTGTGGTAAGGGCATTTCAATAGTTTTGCTAAAGCTAGCCAAAAATATAAACCAAGCTTTAGTGAACTATTATAGCAGAAATATGTTATGGTCTCCACTGAGTTTTTATAGATAAGAAAATATAAAGCAGTGTCACAGTTCACTTTTTAAACACTGGACCTACATTGTATTGGAGATTAGAAATTGAAGAATAAAACATTTCCAGGTAATTTTGGCAAGTTGTTTGTCAAGTTTTCTACAAGTGGAATTTGGGAAAAATTTCCATATCCTAAACAACTCTAGTCAAAATTGCAGTTAGAACAATTGGAAGGATAATTAATGGTATCAATTTGGTGATTTTAATGCTAACTTCAATTTTTTTTAGCATTATCACATCAGACATACATATGAGAAGTCATGGAAATTGTAGTTGACCAAATAAAGTTTTTAATTGAATTACATATTATGATAGTTGATCAACTTGACTACTTATCAATTTTAGTAGATGGTTGACTGAATCAATTACTTAATTGAACCATACTTGTGGACGATTGGTATGATGGAGTTCAATTTTACTGGAAATCAATGGATTTGACTACTAATTCAAATCATATTTACATTGAACTAGCATAGTCTATTGGTCAATTCGACTAGATAATTAATTGGCTTTTGCAATTGATAGTCAAACATATTTCGTACTTGATATTCAATTGGCTTCCATGATTGACTGGTTAATCAAAGTGATTGATAATTAACTGGTTAGTTGGATCGATTCATATGTGGTTGGTTAGTCGATTCAATCGATGATTTATTAGTTAGTTAGCCTAACAAATAGTCAATTAGTTAGCAACTCAACCAATAGTTGATTGGTTAGTTAACTCTACCAACGATTGAGTGGTTAGCCAGGTTGATTAATAGTTGATTGATTATTCACCTTGATGGACAACCTACTCGTCACCGAATTAGCTAATGGTCGACTAATTAGTTGGCTTAGAAGACAATCGACTAGACAATCGACTCAATTGACAGTTGATGGGTTAGTTCAATCGACAGTTGAATGATTGATTTGTTGACTTCATTGATGATCAATTAGTTCTTAGACTTGATTAATGGTCAAATGGTTTGTGGAGCTGACCAACGATTAACCAGAATGTGATATTGATCGAGTTAAGCTGATGGTCAATTAAATTGACCATTTGTCAGCTCTTATTGGTAGTTGACCAGTTTATACTTTGGTTAATCCAATCTAGGCATTGATCAAATCAAATCATTAGTCAATTGATCTTTGCAGTGTACCAACATATTGCATTAGTCAATTGGATGGTTTAGTTAACGACCAATCCGATCGATTGGTCAACTAAAACTCATTGATAGGTACAAATTTTGAGTGTAGTGGTTCAACAAAGAACATTCTAAAGGTTTAGAAGAGGGTCTCAACCCAATGCAAGGTCCAATAGTAGCAAAAAGTACATAAATTGGGTATATTTTTTACCATAATTTTAGGTCATCAACTTGTAATACATTTTTGATGCCCTAAATGATATTTTTGGTTAGCAAAATCCAATAAAAATAGTGTATTTATGGTACACATAATATTTGCAACTTAAATGAAAGAGCTCATAGAGATATTTCCAATGAGATGTCACAAATGCAAAACAAAGTTAATATGAGAATGTTAGAGTTGAAACAATGAAGAGGAGAATAAGGAATCAAACCACTTCCAGTAGGCATTACTCCTAGCTCAAAATTTAGATTTGAACATAGAAGCTATTTGTGGAAAGCTTTTAAGTGTAGAATCTATCCACGAAACTAGACTTGGATATGGGAAAATGAATTCTTAAGATATTAACCACAATGTACATGATTGAATTTAGGTGAAAAATGTGTTAGACTGGCAAAACTTCAAATGACAATAACTTTAAGCCTATAACTCAAAATTGGTCAATTTCTTTCTTCCTCTAAAATTTTGGATTTATTCCTCTAAAAATTCCTTCATGAGCATTAAATTGTTAGCATGAGAAAGAATTTCAGGGACATTTTCTAGCATATATTGTTCTACCTCAAGGCTGACAGGACCAACAACATTGTACAACTCAACATATTGGTTGACTGCCTCCTCTTTGATTTGTTGAAACCCTAAAATTTTATTACCTCTGATAATTAATTCCTTGATGTTATTTTTCCATATCTTCTTCCCTGCTTGATTATGAAAAAACTTTGAATTCACATATCCTGCTTGGAGCCATAGCCTCCTGGATTTTAATATTCATTCTTCTTCCTCTTCTTTCAAAGCCTTATGAAAGGTTCCAAATTCATCCTTTTCCTTAGTTGTCATCTCATAAGTAATGAGACTTTCCTATAATTTGGACTAAAGAGACTCCACTCTCATTTGACATACTTGTATAGTAGATTGCCTATCCATCCTCTACTTGTGGGCCCACTGCTTCAAGGCTTCCATGAGGCACTTTATCTTTTTCTTCCAGATTGAAATCAAACTTCCCGGGACCCATATTTTCCAAACATGTTTAAACATGTGGCTAAAACCTTCTTTTCTATGCTAAAGTGGATTATAGCAAAATAGAAAAGGGCCATAATCCTAATATTTGGAAATTTCTAGTTCAATGGGGTGGTGGCCAGAGTTTTTCCAAGGGACAATGTGTGACGATACCATGATACTTTTTTTCAGAAAGGAATTAACAATTAGAAAGTGGTCCAATCTCGTGGTTAGATGGCTTGGGCAATATCTCTTGTTATTCCAAGTAAACTTATTGGAGGTTGGTTTGTCATCCAACTCATTTAGACTTTGCATAAAGTCTTCCATAATTTCTTGAAATTGATCTCTTACTAAAGGTCCACCTTTCTTCTCCCATTGATGTAAATTAGTGTTAAAATCCCCTCTAAAGAAAAATTTTGAACCAAAAGGGGAGTATCTAAGATCCCATAAAGAATCCCAAGACTCCATTTTTTTTTCTAAGAAATGGACTATCATGTATAAATTGACAATATAACATACATGATTTGAAGGGATATGCAGGAACTTTGTTTCCATCCAAAGAGTGGATGATCACTGGTCAAATAGTTTGAGTGAAGATTGAGCCCATAATGTGCAGACTCCACTAGAGGCCCCATCGTAACTCACAGAGAGGATCCTCCTACCATGCCATATTTTGCGTTGTTTTTGAGGGACCTCTTGATCCCCTATTTCAGTATCCTAATGTAGGAGGACTAATGGTTTTTCGTTATTTATTAAGGATTTTACTTCTTCCATTCTTTTTTTCTGACCGTAATACCCTACAATTCCATTAGATAACCTTCATTATTTACTAATGGAGTGAGAAGTCCCTTGGGAAGGGGCTAAGTTTCCTCCTTTCCTGGTGTTCCTATACACTTTGAGTTTTGGTTCCAAAATTGATTGGGTGCCCAATTCTTTGTCTTTTTCTACTTTCTCTATTTGGATCTCTCGATTAATATTTCTTCCAACCTTCGTGTAAAGCTGATCCTGCTCTTTTTCTTTCTCTGCCTCTAATTTCTCATCAACAGAGCTGGAAAATGTAGGTCCCGACTTAATTTTTATGGGAGAGAGGAACTCTTCATCATCCAAGGAAGACTCTTTCTTAGGATGTGCAGGGAGAATGTCATCCTCTAGGGGCGACATGTTATCATCAACACACTCCATGACTGGCTCCATTGTCGATTTGGGGTTGATTCCCTTTGGGGATAGAGGATTTTTCTATGGGATTTCCCCTTATTCATTCACCATATTCAATGCATCATAACTGTTACTACTCTCTTTACTCCCATTTATTTTTCTAGTCCCTTCTCCATTTACTAGGCCAATTTTTTTGGGATAGGTGGCCCTTTCCCTTTCTTACCATTCTAATCAGGTTGCGTAGATTGGTTGTTTGTTTGCCTTGTTGGGGATCTTATTCTTTTGGCTTGTTGTCATTACTCTCCATCCTTGACTTGTTTTTGTTGCTCCTCCTATTCTTTTTGCAACTTCTCGCCAAGTGGCCATATTCATGACACACGTTGCATTTAAATGGAAGTTGGTCATAGTCCACCTCTTGGATGTGATACTAGCTATTGAAGTTTTTATTTATGGCTATTGGAAGTCCCTTATCCACATCCACTTCCACATAGATACGTGCACAAGAAAATAAACCCTCATGTGGCTCAACTCGATCAATATATTTTGCCAATGCATTACCAATGCTTTTGAAGGTGGTGTCATTCCAACAATGCTAAGGAAGGAAGGGGAGCTTCACCCAAACATAAAATACCAATGGAATATCACTCTCAACATTAAAATATGGACTCCCACAATCCATATATAACCCTTGAGCACCCATTAAGTATGGTCGATTGCTGAAAATCAAGTCTTGATCTGCCTTATTTTCGAAGAAGAAGGTAAAAAAAACCTTCTCACAATAGAAAGATGAGACATAACACTTGATCATTGGCTTTCAATTTTTCTCCACCCAAATTCTCACAAAACATGAGGAAGGCTAGATCCCTTTGAAGTAACGAACTAGGTTGTGTTCTACAAGTTGTAGAGCTCGAGATCTCTCATAGGAGCTGTAGACCTCCACATTGGGAATTTCATTTAACTTCTTGACAAAGCGAGTTAGTTCTCCTTTCGGCATTTCAGTCTAATGGCTACAAGATTGTTAAAGGCATTAATGTATGAAGCCATTGTGGGGGGGGGGGGAAGCACATGACCCCCAAAGCGTGTTACCATCCTTCTGTAAAAACCTTAAACTGCTTTAAAAACCCTAAGAGGATAATTTTTCACTATAATTTTCATTGCAATTTTTTTTTTCTTTTTCCCTTAAATCTAATGATCTTGTGAGTATTCTTTGACAACATTATATATATTAATGTAGGTGTGTATATATATTACTTCTTTCTATTTGCACAATATTAATAGCCAATATATATGGGATAATATGAATTGGATCCAATTAAGAATGGTGTCAATACATAATTTACAGGTAATAACTATTCACATGAACTTGTTTTTATAAGATTGACATCTCCTTTTATTTTAATTATGAGTAAATAATTATTTTTTGACAAAGTGTACTTAGTCATATTAAGTTTGAGTATCCATTATATTTTTTCTAACTTTTAGGCAGGGTCTAAGTTGCCATGCAACACTTGTTTTGTATTAGACAACCCAATTATCCTCTTATCACTATAAAATACTAGTAAAAATAAATATAACATATCAATCCAAAAATTGCCTTGGATATTCCACTCGACACTTCATCACAACAAATCTAATAAAATTATATTTAAAATGTTAAATTTTACACTATTAAAGTTTTATTATTTTTTTAGATTTTTAGATTTTTAGATTATAGTTAATAATGTATGCATGCAAATTAAAATTATGCAGAAAATTAAGAACAACGAAATAAAAACTCACAAACACATTTAACAAAAGCTATGACCTAGGAAACCCTTTAGGGAGAAAAACCTATTTGGAAGGTGAGGTTGTTATGTTCTCTTTCTTTGAATAGAAAATGGTTGCGAGTGCAAAGAAGTATGACCTACGATCCATGGGATACTATAGTGCATAAATCCTCTTTTTGTGCTCTATCTCCTATATCTGTCTAGATTAATTTTTGACTAGCTATGGAACAAATTCACTTGAAAGAATGGAACCCCTTTTCCTTGAAGTGGACTGGTCATAACACAGGTCAATAGCCTACTAGTTGTTATGTTTGACTACCTCAACTCTTAACCAAAATTGCAATATAGACTTTTCTAGATTATTATTCATCATAATCATGTGGCTAGTCCATTTCTCATGAATAATGGGGGCTGACGTGGCATCCTTTTGAATTATGGTGGTGAAAACAAGAAGGTCAATTTCTGAGTCACATAACTTTCACATACGAACTCTGATTGACGCGATTCTTGTGTCATTGGAAGGTATCCGTGTGTAGAATAGTTATAAGAGGTGCATGCCAAAGTGGTAAATTTTACAAACCCCACCTCGCACAAAAAAAAAGTTTTTTGATGCTTCAAAATGTTTCTGGAAGGTTTCAAACCTCGTTTTGCCAAACTAGGTCCCGCTAGTAAAAATGGTCCTATGAGCCGATTCCTCCACTTTTTCCACTCTAAAAGCATTGAGATGGATGAAAAACAATATAATGATCCAATTCGAATGACATATAAATTTGATTTAGAAATCCAAATAATAACGAAATATTTCCTAAACCATAATTACAATTATATTTAATACTTAGGATCATGGTTACATGTCTTCAATTTTGAGAGAGAACATTAGTTTGAGATTAGGGTCAACCATGGATTCAGATCCTAGAGGGCGATGCCTCCCCTTATATATCACAAACCCCTTGCCGTCCAGACTTCATTTTTTACCCTTGAAATCCCCCAAAACCTCAACCATTTCATTTTGTGAAGAAGTTAGAGAGCATCCCTAAAGTTTTGTTGTTTGTCTCTTCCTCTTGACATATGGATTTTCCCCTAATAGAACATGGTTCAATTGGATAATTTACTATAGTTTTTCCTTCACCTAGATCCATGGAAAATTGGGTTCAAACAGTTTGGAAAGTGTTGATCAAAAGGAAGCTAACCCATTATTTATATGGTATATATCTTATTAATTTAAGTTTGAAGTCAAATAGGAAAAGGATCTCATTTAAAAAAATGGCCCATACTTCTTTGTAACCCAAGGAATGTACTTAATCTATGGATACCAGATGTTAACCATAAACATGATGTTCCTTTGGCATTCTTATTTTGGGTATGACTCCCTCGTCTTCCATTACACTATTTAAATGAAGACATGATGTGGAGCAGTAGGGACACTCTAAGTCATTATGTAGATAGATCTAAGCCAAAGGATGATATGTTTGGTTGTGCAAGTATCTATTTGGAGGTGGATCTTTAAAAGGCCTACCAAAGGAAATCTTGCTAATGTTGGAAAATTGAAAGCATGCCCAACCTTTGAACTATGGACAACTTCCCTTTAAATGTAAGATCTGTCACAAGTACACATACTTTACAAATAATTGCCAACAAAACACCCAAAATGCACAAATCATTTCCAAACAAGGAATATCAGTGGAAAATAATGAAGAAAAATATGAACCTAAGGAAATTAGTCACGTCAACACATTCTAAGCTATCCCCTCTAGCCCCATGTCCATTAGTCATTTTGATTCTAATTCAATAGTCGTACACCCTAAAATGTTCAAAGCCAAAATTGCCAGATTGCAACAAAGGGGATAGAAAAATTCTTGAAAATAATATATTTTAAATTCATTCATGGGAAGAGCTAATCCTTTTTTTTTCCTGAAAGCCTAGTTATCTCAATTACCTCTTCATCTATACCATTTCTACATAACATGCATGTTAAAGCTGAGAATCAGGGGCCTTTGTGTCGAGTGGCTAATGAAGACATCTTATTAGATTAGATGGAATGGATTGATAACATCCTCAAAAGAAAACAATCCCGCTTAGTTATTTTGAGTAGGAAAAATGATCATCAATAAAATAAGAAGAAAAGGAGGAGGACGATATAGAGGAAAAACTGCTTAGTAAAGTAGGTAGAAAAATAACAAAAGAAAAAAAGAGAGGAAGTAGCCGATAAAGAAAAATATCTAAGCATGTAAACAAATCTAGAGAGGTATAGGATCAAGAAATACCAAAAATCTAGGTGTTTCTACTTTGGCACAAAGTGGAAGCCCAAAAACCCTAGCAAAATAATGATTTTTGTCTCCTAGAACTATAGAGGGTTGGGAATTAGGTACAAAGAGGAATCACTGCGAGATCTTGTCAGAGTATGAAAACTTAACATCCTCCTTCTCCAACAAACCAAATTAGAAGAATCATAAGCTTTAGGGATAAGCAATAGGAAATGGAAAAGTGTGAAGAGATAGTGAACAACTTAAGGAGTGCCTCTCGTAGACTATGCACTTATGGAGTAGACATCTCCTCCTCCTTTATCAAGCTTCAAAAACTATCAAGTAGGAAAGATATTTCGTTTTTTCAATGTTTATATGCCAATAACTTTTCGGGAAAAATAAACTTGTTGGTCTTATCTTATGGCTCTAAAGGATTTTGAGTTCTCCAAAGCAATGTTATAGTATGATACCCTAATGTAGCTCTAAACAATAAAGAAAATCAAGTAAGTATTATTAAAGACTTGTTCTGGAAAAAATGAAGTATCTTATAGTAGAATGGGATCTTTTAGATATCAATCTAGCAAAAGGTAATTGTAGTACGTGTTCGAAAAGAAGGCTTAGTCCATATCACATTTATGTGCACTTGGATCGATTTCTCATTAAGAGGAATTTTCTTTTAGACAATAACATCATATATACTAAAAACATTTTTTTGCTTATCTCAAACCATAATCCAATAGCCCTAGTGTTGTAGGAATCTCCAAGTTAGAGGCCTTTCCCTTTTAGATTTAATCCTCTTTGGTGACAAGTCCACAAGGTTATTTAGATAATCTGAATAGAGTGGAAGAAATGGATTACTGGATCTCCAAATATACCTAGGAACAAAAGTTGAAATTAGTTAAACCAACCCCCAAGGATTGGGTGAAATACTCTGTTGGGTCCCTATAATACTAGTTATTACCCCATTACTATTGTAGTTGTACCCCTTATTAATATTGTTGTGCCCCTATTGTCCCCATATTGTTATTACTGTGCCCCATAGAATCCCTCTATTGTTATTTTTGTGGCTTTATATTATTAATTTTAGGTCGGCTGGGTTATATTGTGACTCCTTAGACTCCTATATATAGAAAGGAGGTTTTGTCATTTGTATCATCCAAGAATTGTTCATATATGTAATGTAAAGGAGGTTTCCCCTTCGAAGAGGTTGAATTCTAAGGCGTTGATCTATCTTTTCTATCTTTTCTTGAGCTGGTTCATAACATTGTTGCCATCCATAGAGAAAGAAGCTAATAGACTTTACAAGGCAGGCATCATTGTTCCTATTAGATTTTCTGATTGGATATCGAATCTAGTCCTGATGAGAAAGAAGATCGGGGAGATTAGGCTCTGTGTAGACTTCAGAAACTTGAACAAAGTGTCTTTGAAAGATAATTACCCACTTCCAAAATGGACCATATCCTTCAAAGAGTTGTGAGCGCTTCCCAACTATCACTTTTGGATGACTACTCTGGTTACAATCAAGTTTTAGTGCATGAAGATGATCAGGATAAGACAACATTCACGACACCTTAGGGCACATTCAAATATGCAAATATTCCACTTGGTCTCAAAAATGCAGGGGCCACTTTTCAGCATGCCATGGACATAGCCTTTTCAGATGAAAAAGATGTTTTCTTGGTTGTATACTTAGATGATGTAACCGTGTTTTCACATTCAGATGATGAACATTTGCATCATTTAAGAGTCATTTTTCATAAGTGTAGAAATTTCGAGATCTCTCTCAATCCAAAGAAAAGTTTGTTTGTTATGGAGGAAGGTAAACTTCTCAGCCACATTATTTCAAAGGACAGCATCCGGATTGATCCTTCACGAGTAGAAGCCATTCAACAAGTTGATTTCCCTCGCAGCAAAAAGGAAATCCAAACATTTAATGGTAAGATGAATTTCTTACATAGATTTATTCCTAATTTAGTTGAACATCTTAGAGAAATGACCAATATGTTAAAAAAGTATAATGAGGTGAAATGGTCTGAAGAAACCCACAAGTCCTTTCATGCGGTGAAGCTTGCCTTAACCACTGCTCCTGTTTTGATAAGTCCTAATTATACTGATGATTTTATTATATTTTAATTTGCTTCTGAGCATACCATAGCAACAGTACTGATGCAAAAAAAGGATAAAACCAAGTTGCCAATAGATTTTTCCAGTCACAACATCAGGGATGCAACCCTTAAGTACAACATCATTGAGAAATAAGCCTTGGCTTTGGTAAAGGCGATTAAGTATTTCAAAGTTTACATTTTACATTCGCATACTCTTGCTTATGTGCTTAATGCAGTGGTGAAAGAAGTCCTCATGCAGAATGACCTGGAAGTTAGAAGAGGTAGATGGATAGCAACATTATTAGAATATGATCTTGAGATCAAGCCTACAAAGTTGATCAAGGGTCAAGGCTTAGCCAAACTCATGGCTGAGTCAAACCTTCATGCTCTAGACATCAACCTTCTAGCGGCATTATCTGACAATCAAGAAGAAGTGGATCTCATTCAAGTATCTAAATTTTTTCTATTATCCCCACGATATTCTGATATTATTTATGTGCTTCAGCATCTAAATCCCCCTCCAGGCATGTCTAAAGCTAAGTGTAGGTCACTGAAGTTGAAGGCTTCCAAGTATTGTATCATGGACATTATACTTTATTGGAAAGATCCTGAAGGTGTGTTGTTGAACTGTTTGACCAAAGATGAGTCTAAAGAAGTAATAAATGACTTCCACAAAGGAGTTTGTGGGGGTCACCGGTACTGGAAGACCACGACCAACAAAGTACTGAGAGTCGGTTACTATTGGCCTACTTTTTTTGCAGATATCTACAAGGTAGTGATGAGTTGCCACGAGTGTCAAGTTTTTCAAGGTAAAAGAAAGCTTCTTCCTTTGCCTCTACAACCTATATCAGTTAATGCACCTTTTCAACAGTGGGGCTTCGATTTGATAGGTGAAATTAATCCATCATCATCTACACAACACAAGTGGATATTGATAGCTATAGACTACTTTACAAAGTGGATCGAAGCGATCCTAACCCGGAAAGCAACTGATTCAATTATAATTCAATTTTTAGAGACTAATATCTTGTCCCATTTTGGTTGTCCTAATAAGATTATCACAGACAACGCAGCAGCATTCAAGTCCAAAAAGATGAATGAGTTTTGTGACAAGTACAACATAAATTTGGGACATTCTACAACATACTATCCGCAAGAAAATGGTTTGGCGGAGTCCTCCAATAAATTCTTAATAAATATGATCAAGAAACTATTGGAGGCTAACAAAAAGAACTAGCACAAAAATTTGATCAATGCATTGTGGGCAGATCGCGTGAGTAGTAAGAAATCTCCTGTGCTTTCTCTTTTTTAGATTGTGTATGGAGTAGATATTGTTTTTCCTACATATTTAGCAGTCTGGGCCATGAAATTATTACAAGAAGCGGGAAGTGAAGAGAATGATATTCAATTTCAGATCAATCAAATGATTCGCTTAGAGCAGACATGGGATGAGGTATTTCAGAACACCTCCAAGCTTCATGAGAGAATAAAGAGGATCTATGACCGGAAATCAAAAGAATTTGATTTCAAAATCGGAGATCTAGTGCTTCAATGGGATGCCAAAAACGAAGACAAGGGTAAGCATGGAAAATTTGAGAACTTATGGAAACTTATTAGATTTCAACTTTCTGAGGACAAAATGCCTTCTTGTTGGACGAGATGAATGGAGAACCATGCTTAGGAGAACCAATCAATGGTAGGCTCCTAAAGCATTATCTTTTCTGAAATTGTCTGATTTCATTGTACATACATTTTGAATTTTCTACAAGTGTGAAGTAGAAGATCATTAGAGTTTGGAGCCTGAAGTGAAGGCCATGGAGCTTCACTGATTTTCTACCATTTTAGTATTCATTCCTTAGTCATGTAAGTCAGTTTGAGTTAGTTTTTTTTGAGTTGTCAGCATTTACCCATGCATTTCAGTTTGAATTTTTTTTTACTGTATTGGCCCATATGGTTAGGCACTTCGTCTACGGTATTCTTGACACCACCAAGGAGCTGTCATCCCCAAATAAGGTTGATGTTAGAGTCAGTATTTGCATACTACCATCAGTGATCAAAATTCCTCTTTTACCTCATATTAGTGTCCCATGTTGAAATTTGTATCGTTCCACCTAGGTCATCATGTAAAAATTTACTCACTAATAGTAGCCCAAGTTCAAACTCCAAAATCCCCTCTCAAAAAATCAATATTTGTTGGCCCACCTTCATGTGTCTTACTGAGCATACATTCATTTTAAAGGCTCATGTCATCATGTTTTATGACAGTCAATTCCACCTGAAGTCTGCTTGTTCAAGGTCCCATTAGGTCACTAGGTTTCATTCCTCCAAGGTCCAATAAAACACCATTCACTGCATAAGGCCAGCAAAAGCATGAGAGTGAAAGAAATAATATCCCTTTTGCATTCAAAGAGGATTTGCAAACATGTAACTATGGTTGCCTGAGCTCTAATTTTCATTCCAAAGAATGGGTTTGGTTTCAGATTGAAATTTTATTTCAAAAAAAGAAATGTAATATTTTTATTTATTTATGTAATTTTATGTTCATTATATGTAATAAGTTATGATTCCTAAGCTTTTCTCTCAAACTCTATTGCCAACATCATCCACCTACAAAGAAAAAAGTCAGAAGTCAAAGAGCATTAGTGTGAAAATTTGAAAAATGGCATGAAACATTAGAAAATGGGTTTTCAAAGCATAAATTAAACCCATTCAAATATAAAAGCCCTCAAAGACATCAATTCGACATTCATTTTCACTCCTACACTCTCAAAGCATCCTCATCAAAGGGAATTTCCAAGAAATTGTACAAAAAAGGGGCAAAGGGCGTGTTTTGACACTTGAGGGCGCGTTTTGAACTGGTGTTGTGCGTTTTCCTTAAAATGTTGTGTGTTTTCTAAGGGCGATGTGTGCCTATTAATACAGGGCGCATTTGACCAGATTGTTGCGTGTTTGCCTGAAAACGTCCGGAGATTGCCCAAAGAGCACTACATCATCTCCAAGCTTCAAAAATGTGTCACCATCATGCTACAATAAACAAGTAGGTTGAAATCATATCACTCCACTCTTCTACAGTTGAATTATATGGTGGTTCATTGTGTTTTGGTGTCCTAATAAATTCAAAACCCTAGTAACATAATCCCATTCCTAAATTTCATTTCCTAACATCCCACTACCATTCATACATTTCAAAACTACCCCATGTTACATCCCTCATATCATACATCCCCATTTTCATCTCCTCAATTTCCTCACACCATTCCATACTCTCTACACCTACATTCCAGTTCATCATCTCCCTAGGGTTTGACTCCAATAATTCATGGCAGAAGAAGAGAACAAAAGTCATAATGAGGAAGAAAGACAGGAGAGGAGGCTATCTAAGAGAGGAGGAAGAATCATTAGACATGAGCCAACCAATACCAGAGAACTCATGGCATCTCCCATCACTGTGACAAGCTTTAAGCATGTGGGTTGTTTTGAGTTTTGTGAGAAAGTACAGAGGATCCAATATTATCCTGTGTTGACTAGATTATTCATCACCAACCTCCATGACAATCAGGTAACCCTTGTTTGCATCACCTTCACTGTATCTCCTGCTATCATATCAGTTGTCTTTGGGATCCCAAATGTTGGGGAAAAATGGTTTAAACAAGGAGAATTGGATCATTTCTATTATGAGCCATATCTTAAACCAAGGTACAAGAATGAGAGAAAGAGAATTTTTCCTATCTCTTACCTCCTAGACAGATATGTTCCCATGATGAAAATCGTCATGAGGTACTTCACTTGTGAGGGTAGGTTTTCTAGGCTTTATTCTTATCATATCCGACTACTCATGCATTTCACAAGAGTCAAAATGCTCAATATACCCTACTATCTTTACCGGAGCATTAACAAGATGTCATTTATTGCCCAAAAGAAATATTATGATCATCAAATGGAAAGTATATTTCACCACTCCCTCATCAAGATGATAGTCCTCCATTACCTTGATCAGCTTAACATTGCATGGGACACCTTTATATCCAATGAGATTTTCACTGTCCTACCTATTCAGCATGGCCAAGAAGCACCTTCATCATCTCATCCTTCCACATCCATTCCTCCACCTCAACCTAAAGTTCATACATCATCACCAAATAAGTCTCTTTCACCCACTTCCCCACCATCATCTCCATTTCACATTGAGACTGGGTCACCTAGTAGGGGTGAAATTAGCAAGACTAAGAGGCTGATTTGGGCATAGTGGCACATACTGATTAGAGAGGCCATAGGTAGGTGTTTTCCCCACATATAGTGGGAGGGGCCTTGCCTTCTTCATCGGCAAAGCAAGTACACAAAGGTAAAGAAAAAATGACAGAGGTAGAGATCAAGCATGAGGAGGAGGACCTCCATGAGATAGAACAGGATTTTGACCTTGTTGACCTAGATGACCATAATGACAATGAGGACATTAGAATAGTCATCGAAGGAAAATGATGCATACATTAGGGAGCTCCAAACCAACTTAGACAGCTCTAAATTTATTATTTCATATTATGAGTAAGAAAACCAGCAGCTTCAAGCCAAGCATGATGTCATGGAGATTCGGTTCATCAAGGTAAAAGAAAAGAAATGAAAGCCAAGGCATTGCTAGATGAGGCCTATGATAGGTATGGTGAACCTGAACCTAAACAATAACCAAAGAGAAGACCTAAGATTAGAGGGCTGAAAATAGCTCTAGAACTAAAGAGACAAAAGGAGGCTGAACTTGCTAATTAGCTCACCCTAAATGAACAATTTGCCAAAATGAAGAATGAGAACTGGGATTCTTGGCTCGAGAGGGTAAATGGTCATCTTGAGAAATCCTAGTCAAGGCCAAAAAGGACAATGATATTCAGAGAAGGATGGAAAAGTATTATGCCATGAGAAACAAAATTGCAAGAGCCAAGCTCAAAAGAGCCCATGCAAAGATTGAAGCCTTGACCAAGCAAGATGAAAAAATGAGGCTAGACATTCTTGCAGAGGCATCACTCCATGCCTCAAACACATGATCAGCCATCATCCCACCAATTTTGACAAGTTTTGAGAAAATTTTTGCAAGTTGTGAATCACTGTGTTTTCTGAGGCATTTTTAGCACAGTGAAAAGGGTCAAACGCACAACACCTAGGGTGTTGCGCTCTTTTTTGGGCAATATAATGATAAAAAGGTCAACATCATTTGATTCAGAGTGATGAGGAAATTCACCCTATGCATTTGCTAGGCATTTGTAGAAAAACAAGTAAGTTAAAAAGGTTAAAAACCACCAAAAAACCACCTTTCTGCCTCATTTCTGGCTTGGGCATTGTGCATTTACCAGTCTTGGGAGACTGAGTTTTTTACAAGGAAAATTAGCTCCTATTTGGAAACTGAAGACACTTCTAGAAAGTAGACTTGAAGGGCTTTCAACCAAGCCATCTTGGAGCAAATTTGGTGATTCAGGTCCAGGTGTGAAGAAGGACCTTTCCAAGACCTTTTACTTTCGTGATGTGTTAAAATTGCATTTTAGAAGAACATTAACAAATATAGTTGTAGACTATAAAGAAGAGGAACATGACAATCATCAACACATGAAAACAAAAGTCGTTGATAACGGAGTTCGTCTAAGAGGGACTACGTCTCCAGGCACCGGTGTCAAGATGGAGTAGGCCACTGCATTATGTGTTGTCAATAAGGTGATGTACACAAAGATGATGTCTCGATCATACAAGGAAGAATGCCCTCATGCATGAGTGGCTCTAGGAGATGTTCCACAACTAGAACTCTCAATCGAAAGACTCTTATCAGTATGACACAAAACAAGCATGGTGCACATCCCGCCAACATGGCACAAAAGGGATGTCAAAGCAAAACACATGCATGATGACAACAAGAGTATCCCAGCAACATACAATAAGGGATCTCAAAGCATAACATGAAGAGTTATGGTGGCAAGTACATCATATAGAAGATTCCGCATCAAATCAGCAAGGAATCATGACAACATGAAATAAACAAGATCCTACATCAATATCAAACATGGATTTGTACAACATAATGCAGAAAGAAGAAGTACATGAACACATCATATACCTCATAACCAAGGGCCATCGGAAGAAGTGGATGTCTCACTGCTTGAGCTGCTTGGACCATTGCTCTCAAGGCATCGATCTCATGAAGATGGCTGCTCGCACAAGAATGTGGACATCTGCACTGGCACTTAGAAAAGTGACTAGAAGAATAAATGAGAGAATAAGAAATTTGAAGCCACCATGAGCATTGCGGCATCGAGTAGTGCTGAATCAACCGTCCAAAATCTGAATTCTGAGAAGTTGAGAATTTTGGGCTCAAGGAATCTTCTAGATTCCCCCGGGCTTCCTCAAAGATTGTGTTCCATGGATGGACTGTAAATTTGCAACTCAGATGACAAATCTGGTCTCTCCATTACGATCCCTGAAGAAAACCATGAAAAACAAGTATAAACTTGACTATATTCTGAAATGTCAAAATTTTACCTCCTTGGGAAAATTTCATGGCTCATGGTTCCGCTCCATGTTTTTGCTGAAATCATGGTTCCATGCGCATTCTGGAACTGACTGGAAAATGCATACCTCTGATGAAGAAACAAACAACACCATTGTGTTCATGGTGATGAGAGGTGTAAAAACCATATAAAACTTGTCAAATTCTGACAAAGTGAGAATTTTGCCCTCCTACAAAATTCATGGTTCCTGCAGTAAAATATTAATTAATCTACTGCCTTGAAATTCGTGCCTACATTCTCCCTCGAAATTCATGCTTGCGGTCTCTCTCCTCCTCGAACTGTGTGTAAAGGCAAAAGTATGAGTTTAAATACAAACTCATCAGCAGATTTCCTAATGGGAGTGGTTGGTGCATTGGTAATATTAGGTGGATGGTTGAGGAGAGGTCGGGAGATCAAATCCTGCCCCTTCCTTATATAAACCTTTTATCAACCATCAACCCCGAAAACCCCACACTGCTGCTTTAACATTGGCAATCGACAGTTGTGACCAGCGACTAAAATGGGCGCCGGCACATATATTAGCTCGATTTCCGGGAGTTCGTCGATCCCCATATCAGTGGTCGGACTTATCGCAATCGGCGATCGGCACAGCAAAGGTATTGGCGCTTTTATCGGAGATTTCGCCAATATACATATCAGTGATAGTATAAATCGACGATTGGCGTGGTGAGATATCGGCGCCCTTATCGGGGGTTATACCGACATATGACATATGCGATATATATATATATATATATATATATATATATATATATATGGGTTTGCGGCAGTTGTGGAGGGTTTGGCAGGGGTTATAACTAGCGATCCCAATCCCATATGGAAATGTTGATTGTTATGATAAGGTTTGTTCAAAGGATTCGGCAGGATTTGTTTCCGCCAATCCCGAAACCAAGTGTTTGGATGGTTTTATATAGTTATTTTAATAACTATTTAAACATTTCATTATATAGTTATTTATTTAACCATTTCCCATGATTTTTGTCTCTTATGTCAGTTTTTAGGAGACAAATGAGAGAATTCCAAGTGTCAATGGCTGATGGGCTGCCATGTGGGTCCTACCTACTTACTAGGATGCCGTGTGGCACACTGTGGGCCCCATTTCCTCCTGTCATGTCAAACTTTGAAGAGCTCTATCTTTCACATACGAGCTCAGTTTGACAAGCCATTCACACCTCCACAATTAGGACGGCGAGGTCTTTGATCTGGTCCTAGTTCAAGCACAATCCAAACACTTTGATTTTTGATCCATCTTTGTCCTGTGTGTCTCTCTAGAGCCACCTGGATCAATCCTCCCCACTGAGGAGCTTTTGGTCCTCCAAAAGCTGTAACATCCCTCCCTTAATAATAAATAACAAATAATAAGAACTAATAAAAATAATACAAAAATAATAATTAATAATAAAAAAATAATAATAATGAATAATAATAAATAAACCACTTAATAAATAAT
>APFE030800322.1:0-10507 GCA_000404065.3 Pinus taeda
AAGACTCTCTAGTGACAAACAAACCAAACAAGAGAAATCCTTCTCTAAACATACATTATTCTATGAGAAACCAAGTGTTTTCCGATCTTACCTAAGGTCCAACGCTTGTTGTAGCAGTCCAGCCTTGCTGATCCAGATGAGCTCCTCCTTCACTTTAAGACCTGCATACACTAACAAAGCAAACGATTACATAACACCTGAATATTCATCATAAAACAAAGCATATTCATCACATAGACCAAGGAGTACATGAAATATTTCATTAACAACAAATCATTGAGAAGAATGGACTTATTTGTATTAAGGAAACCAAAAAGGAACCATTACAACCTGAGCCTTGGTGTTGTGCAAGCTCCTCCCAGGGTCCAACAAGAGATTTCCTCTACTTTGACAAGCTCACCCACTCCCAATATGGCAACAAGAAAGGATGGTAATCTCTCCTCACAAGTTAACAATGGAAGTCCTAATTCCAGCAGCAGTTACCCTTTGGAATGTTTAGCTTTTAACCTCCCCTCCTCTAGCCCAATGCCTATATTTATAGTGTTCTAGAGGAAGTTATTCAGTTCCAACATCAATGGGATACTCCCTCTTTTGGATGGGGTAGCTCCTCTCTTGATGGGATAAGTTCCTCTATCATAGGGATGCATGAACCATCTGGAGGCGCTCAATACACGTCAAACACTCTTCTAGAAGGCTCTAGAAGTGACCACAAGTAACTTTTTAAAGATGAAACTCGCGCCTTTTGACCTTTACAGGGGTACGCACCCATCCTTTGTCTTACAGAGCGTACAAGTACGCAGGTACAGTGTGTTTGGAGTGCGTACACGCAGGCAAGGTAGAGAGAACCTGCATACCCAGAGATAAACATGTTTTTAAGTGACTTTCTCTCTTTTTGAAGTTTGACATGAAGAGCAGAGGTATGAGGCTTGACAAGGAGGATAACATGACTATTGATGGAGCCATATTAACTGCAGATAGTCATGGTGACAAATTTCAGTGTAACAAGTTTCTTTTACTTTCAAGTTTTTTTAATTTCTCCTTATCTTGGACTTGTGCCTTATGGGCCCATAGTCAACCTTTAATTCTTTGTGCATGTGGGCATGAAATGCACCTCCACACCATAAGTTCAAAACTGTAGGGTTCGAATAGTTTTGCAAGCTTAAAAAAAAAGTCACAGGCCGAAAGGGTGAAAGGCTATAGCAGATTCCCTCATGTTGGGCTCACCACAATCTCCACGCAGTGTTAATTCCTCACCACAATCCACACATCATTTGTTTCCCAACCAATCAATGTGTGACAATCATGTCATTATCCAAGCATCAAGACTTACTTGTAAACTTGACTAGAGTAGGATCGTCAAATGATCCACGCCATTCAACATGTATATCAACCAATAGTCTACATCAATCCTGGTAACATTGAATTTATATGTCCTTCTTTGTGACAGGGTTTAGGGATCATTACATCCTTCCTCCAAATCATGAGACAAAAGATCCGTTCTTTCAAGAAGGAAGTGGCAAAGTACTCATTTCTCAACGGGGGTTAAATTTGATGGGTGCCCCTACCTGTCAAGAAATTTTTTTTATGACAGTTTTACTTTTAAACTACCCATCACATGACATTTAAAATTTATTTGTACAAGTTTCATCTAATTTTTGCAAATTGTATTGTATTCATAATTGTTGCAAAATTTCCATTCTCTTTTGTACCATTCCACTTAAGTCTCATTGCTACGCTTTCTTTTTAGACTTGTTTATGAAAAAAAATTGTGATTTTTCTAGGCTAATGAAATGTTCAACCTTTTTTTTAAGATGGAAATAGTGAGAAAATAGATGGAAAATATGTATTTGTGTATCTTCAATTTTTTTATTTGTAAGAAATAATAAAAAATAATGTTATAAAGTGAAAAAATATATATATTCATAATTACTCTCACTTAAATATATAAGGAATATATTCAACCCTCGTAAGATAATGAATATATAGTCAAACTAAAAAATTGTTTACATGAATTCTACATTGTCCACAGACAGAGGAAAGAAAACTACAAAAATAAAATCCAAAACAAAGTAAACTCTCAAAAAATAAATTATCAAGCATTAAAACTGAACAAAGCTAAATAAAACAGAGATTGGAAAAACTCATAATGAGAGCCAAAATTGACACTCATGTAGCATTGGAGATCAAGAAAAATGGTTGGTAATATTTGACAAGGCGTATTGAAACCTATGATGCTTGCTTCCAAAGTATGAGATGATTAGCCTAACCAGAGATATTGTAACCTGTGATGCTTGCATCCAAAATATGAGATGTTTAGCTTAAAGCTTTCAATGCGAGATTTAAAGGTCAATTTTTTTGTGGACGGTCAAATATATCAAGGATAAAAAACCCTAACATTTCTAGTCGTCTTAATATTAGAAGACTTCTCTATAATTATAAAATCATGTTTTTCGCAAAGTTATTGTAAAAAATGAAATGCTCTTCAAACTCAAGCTCAGGAAGACAAAGTCTGAAGTGCTTGACTAAAGCAAATAAAGCAAGACAGGGTATGAAGTGCCTGATTAAAGTAAGTAAAGATTAGCTTAAAACTTCCAATGTGATATAGCCCCAAGAGTTAGCTCAATCGGTCAAATCAAGTGCCTCGCCAAGGGGAGGTCACAGGGTCGAATCCTGAAATCTCTTGGGGTTAGGTCAATAAATAGGCCGAGGGGTGTTGATGCCCTTCGGGTGGCGTCCACTCAGAGATTTAAACCCCTGGACGTAGCGGCTACCCACTGACCAGGGTATCCGTGAACCAGCAAGTGAAAAAAAAAAAAAACTTCCAATGTGATATGATTTAAAGGTCAAGTTTTATGTGGATAGTTAAACATCCTAGGTAGAAAAAAGCGTAACATTTCTAGTCCTCTTGTGACCCGGCCCAGGCCACGCCAACCTTTAACATGATTGGATTTTTTCCCATGGAGTTTCGAACCTGTGACCTTCACATGACAGAGTGCCTTAACAATACACCCCATCATCATTTATTCTACACCTCATGGGCTATAAAAACTTACATTTAAAAAAAAAATCAATTTCAATTACTATCAAGAACACTATATCCAACCTATCACATTCAAAACAAAACTTATTATAGTATTTTAATAGACACATTACCATAAAATTTATAAAAATAATTTTATTTTTTCAATTAGATTGAAGTTAAGTTAAAATTAATTTCAATGTTAATTAAAAATAAAATTAATTTTAATGTTGACTGACAATAAAGTCACTATCAATATTAAATAAAAAAATGACCTGCTTCGTTTTAAGATAACATCATTAAAATTATGCATTACTAAATCAGCCTCAAAACACTCAATAAAATAACTTTTATCTAGAAATTTTTAAACAAATAAATCATAAAAATATCCCATACTCAAAAATCAACTATAAATGGAAATAAATATACACATCAAAATTAAATTTGAATAATTAAATTTAAATAATTAAACTACTTTTCATATGGTAATAAATATACACATCAAAATTACATTTAAATAATTAAACTACCTTCTTGACGGACATTCGTGAAATTCCAACACTAAATTACACTAAATGGAAAAGGCGACCTTTCCACCAAGTCATGAACAACTAACCCGACTGGCTACCAAGAGAAGCCAAGAACCACCATAAGAATGGGGATATGCGGCACATTTTGGAGATCCCTAGTGGCCAGGTAGGCATTGATGTGGCCATGTAGGGGTTGAGACCTATCCTAATTCCCTGTAAATGCCATAGTGGTTTTGATGTCTCTTATTCTTTCTATCAAATAGGATGTCATCTTGTTTTGATAATGACATTTAACAAACACACGTTGACATGGTTATGATGTCCATTTTCTCATAGTTACTATTTAAAACTACACTAAAATAATTTAATTACAGTGTAATTTTAAACTAAATTTAATGTAAATAATCTATCAATTTTAATTTATATGATTTTTTTAACAAATATAATTTATAAATGATTTTACATAAAACACTTCACAATCATAATTACGCACAAGCGAATATATGGAAAAACTCAAAATAAGCATAGAGGTGACTATTTAAAATGTAATTCGGCACCAAACATACTTTGAGTTTCTTTTCTTTTGTTTTTGCAATTGCTCAGCATAAAATATAACATGGTGATTGCGTTATGCATACCTTGGAAAATAATTGCAGGTACCTCCCTTCTGATCTGTGACGTTACACCCAAACTTTGTGACTTCCAAGTTCTAACTCATGACACCTTTTTTTTCTTTTGTAATTTAGGCTACTTCTATTATTATACAAAAAAAGTTTACAAAAAGATTACATCGAGTCTGGCCTCAAAATTCACCATACTGAGATGGATACAGCAGGACTTTAGCACTGGACGGTGAAACTTCCTTTGAAAACTGACTTGTCCAACAGACGCTGGATAGATAATTGACACAAACCATGACTGAAAGACTGACAATTGGACACAATCCGGAACCCACTGAAAGCCAGACCATTTGACACATACCAAAACCCATTATCCCGGGATTTGTCCGGAGAATTATACAAACATAGATAGAGCAACAAACATAGTCGAAGATGAAGACCGAATCCGACCTGAACAGACCTGAATAGATCAAAAACTATCCCACGACGAACGCTGTGAACTGGAGTCGCCGAACAAACATCATAGAACCGCAGAAACGACCACCAAAACGACGTGGAGGCAAGCTCAAACATCCACGGAGGTGGATGGTTGCTCCTCAACAATTCTCCAACCATACTGATCTGACGCGCTCGAGTCTGTGTAAGGAGCATCATCTTTAGCCGGCTCGCTTGGACCCGCCACCGCACCTGAGGCCTCCGCAGGCTGAATTCTTTGACAGTGAACAGGAGAAGGTAGCCTAGGCTCCACAGGGACTTCTGGAGGAGCTGCGTTTTCGCACTTCTCAATCCGAACAGACACAAAATAGGTAGCATTGTCCAAGGAGCAGGGGAACCGAAAACAGGTTGAGGGATTAGAGCTGTGCGAACACGCAGCTGTACGGCCTCGACCTCTTCCTCTACCCCGACCGCGCCTTGCCCCATGGGAGTTAACTTCTTCAGAGGGGGATTCCGTGGAGGGAGAGGAGCGCTGAGGGGTAGCTCTTCCTCTAGAACCTCCCCGAGACCCACCCCTTCGGCTGATAAGGCGGAGCCGTTCATGCGGCATTCTGGAGTAACACTGAAACAGGGGCTGCACAAAGAACTGGGTCTCTGCCAACCAAAAGTCACAGAGAACCAATTAACCTTGCGCAAAGGCTTAATGGCTAACAGAAGCACGTAGGGCAACAGATTTGAAACAGAAGGAACACAGAGGGGCGGGGTGAGAATTAACACAAAGAGCCGACCCGGAATGTCAACAGGAGCGCCGAGGGGCGTAGTGAGAGCACATGAAGACTGTTGCTTGCAGACGGGAGAGCCAAGGTGCCCAAAGGAAAAGACCAAGGCCTTCTGTGCTGAGGGCCGAGGTCTAAACCTTTGAGTCCACTGCCAAGGCCCGAGCACCAGCAGCAAATCGAACAGACAAAGCATCCACAGCCAGACGGCGCAAAGAACAGACCTCAAATGATGCATGACCAGCGGAGGCTGGTTCTTAATAAACGTCAGAGCGACGCCCCAAGCAATGGACATTCCAATGCAAGCGGACTGCAAACTAAACACCGAAGAGGCGAATCGCGGGCAAGCTATAATGCGGTCGACGACAAGTTGTAAGGCGGAGTAAAGGCATGCATTCAATATAACAAGACGGGGGTGGTAGGCCCGTAGATCTCCCTTACAGCTGGCGGATCTGGGCTGCCACTTGCCCAGTGGAAAGGCTGCCCCCGTATTAATCTCTTTAATATTCACCCGCAGCCGGGGTAACTCATGACACCTTGCCAGGTAAGGCTAAATGTAAATAGGAGTGAGGTGGCGAGGGAAAGAGACATTATGAATCATGTGAGGTAACTAATAGTGGAATCGAAATGCTTATAGATCAAAGGAGTGGGATACTTGTAAAGGATGGGAAAAAAATTAGAACAGAACGAATGTTAGAAAGGCGTGAAGAAAGGGATCAGAGAGACATGTGTAGAGTGAGGCGTTTATGAACGTCAGTGGTCTGCTAAGTTCCAAGTTTTGTAGTGTGTTTCCTATGCAAATTTTCCCCTGCTCTCCACTCTAATTCACATCAAATCTAATAACTTGTTGTTTTAGCTAGCTAGAGGAAAACATAATTTCAATTTGGAACTTGGTAGCTCGGAGGTCACCAACCCAATTAATTAATCATGCATGGAAAATTGTGATGGCATTTACAACTTAAGTTGAGATTTATTGCTTCGTCTCGTAACTTTTTCTTGAGATTTATTAGCAACTCTACTATTTTGCCAAGCCATATATATATATCTATCTATCTATCTCTCTTCTCTCTCTCTTCTCTCATATATATATATATATATATATATATATATATATATATATTATAATTTTAAACTTGTCGTTTTTTAATATGCCCGTCAATATGAATTTTAAAAAAGTTATTGGCAAGTTAGGGATGACGTATAAATTTTGAAATAAATAGTATTTAACATGTAAAAAAGCCAAAAACTTGTATACGAGTGTCAAATTTAACCCCTGTTTCCCATGGTTTTCATTAGACTATCATTGCAATGTCAACACGTATGGATCACATCATCAAGACATAAATATAAATTACGAGATTTACAAATGCACAATTATGAAAGAAACAAATTTCTATTAATTTTAAAACCACTATGCTATTATATAGCATATCTTGGTGCCTAGGCAAGCATGTTCATCATTTGATTATCGCCTCTATTCAATGCCTGAAGGCTACAATATACATTGGAAAAATACATTGTCATGGATCACTTCATATCCATGATCTTCTCCATAAAGCTCTCAACATAATCCCTAATATCCCTCAAGGATATGATTTTTTTCATGCTGCTAAATAGAAAATCAACAATTCATGTCTTTTGATAGTTGTACCTTACATGTGATTTCTTCTAGAAATTGTTTTTGTTGATTTCTCCAAAGATAATTCGATGCTCCTGCATAAACTTGTGCTTAAAATCTAAGAGGATATGGTGCCCATAAAACTTCCAAATCCAAAATGTATCAATATATATTTTGTATCCATCTCTTTGCTTTTAGAGTGGAAAATTTAAATTTGAGGAATCAACGTACAAGGTCATTTTTACTAGTGGTCACAGTTTGGAAAATTTTGAGTCTAAAGATTCAAGATTCATTTTGAGGCCTTAAATGTACATCTTTTGTGGTCCCAACTTACAGTGGACCTAGATTCCATAATATGCACATTGATACCTTTCCAATGGCACAAGAATTGCATCAATTAGAGCTCATTAAGAAAGTTATGCCTCTTGGTGACCTATTGAATTTAACCACCATAATTTGAGAGGATGCCACATCATCCCCTATTACTCATAGAAAATGGGTTAGCCATCTGGGAACTATGAAGAATGCTCTAGAAGGGTCAATTTGTAACTCATTTTGAGGGTTTAATGACCTAAATGCAACCCTTAATTAGTTATCGAATTGTGTTATAACTAGGCCACTACGAGGAAAAGGGGTTTCATTCTATTTGAGTGCATTTTGTTCCATATATGAGAAGAGTAGCTAAGAGTGGATAGAGAGAGAGAGAAAATAGAGAGAATTTGTGCACTGTAGCATCTACTATAAGCCACAGGTCTCACTCCTTTGTACTTACATCCATTTCCACTTAGAAAGAGAGGGCAGAGTATCCTCATATTCCAACTAGGTTTTCTCTTTTAAGGGTTTCATTGATCATATATTGTGTTCATTGTGGTTTGTGAGTTTTACCTTTTTGTTCTTATTGCATGCATAAGTATAACACAATAATTAACGAATCCATAATTCCAAGTAGAAATTAACCCTCATATTGTATGTTTTGAACTTTCAAATATCTGTTAGTAGATTTGTTGTGACAAACTATACAATGGAATATCCACAGTAGTTTACGGGTCACTTATTTTTTCCAATATATTGTGTATCTCGAGCTACTAATCCAAAGAAATGGATTTTGACCTGACAATGTGCCAAAAGTATTATCACATGGATTAACACCTTAAGAATATAATATTGAAAATCTCCTTAAAGGAAATTTGAGAGATGTTGCAATTGTCATGTTAGTAATGCCACCTCCACTTTATGATGGATAATTTTCCAAGCCGAGGGGAGTATCCCTAAATATAACTAGATTTACATTAAAGATCACATTCTTTAAATTTTTCCATGGAGATTAAAAAGAGTAACAATTAAAAAATAGTTAAAAAATAGTTTTGATCACTAAAACAAGTGCCTATCCATTAAGAAATGAATTTAGGTTTGTATGAATATGGGTGGTAACAACGCCAAAAACTATTATTACCCTAATTAACACTTTGAAATAATACTTACATAAAACTGAAAAGGCACCGTCAATCCCACGGCTACTGAGGCCATTAAAACTACACCTAATTTTTTTTATAGGTTCGGTAATTTACTTAATGTTTGTAATGGGTATTTGGGTGGAAAGGTTAATCAGGTTTACATTCTTTTATATTTATTTTTCTTCCCTTTTTGAGAAGTTAAGGTAGTTTATCAAAATAAAATATAAAAAATAATTTTAGTTAGTTTATTTTTTACGTTATAGTATTAAGATGTATGTATATAATATAATATAAGTCAGGTTAATATTTATAATATTATATTAAATAATAATATAGAGTATTTTAAAATAAAAGAAATATTAATACATTTTATATATTAAATTTAGTTTATGTTTGAGTTAGAATTAAAATTAAAATATTAATAATATAAATAAATAAACATAAATTAATAATATATTTTCTATATATAAAAAGTAATGAAAACTTATTTATAAAAATAATAAAAAATTTGATTTTTTTTAATTAATTGACATGAAACAAAAAATTGGATTTCTATATTGATTGTTAAAAAATAATAAGTGGTTACACATTACGTGGAGAAATGTAAATAAATAAAAATAAATATTATATTATAATATGTATATGATGAATTTAAAAAAAAGTAAGTGACATAAAATAGGTTAATTCCTGAAATATTAAAAAAATCAATTTCTAAGTGTATTTAATATTTATTTAAAATTATTAATATACAACATAAATTAATAATAAAAAAAATTACACATTAAAAAACTAACTCTTTTATATTTAATAAATTTAATTATAATAAACATTAAATTAATAAATAGCAATTTAACATGCTCTGGATCTTTTCTTAGAACTGTTAAGGCTTTCCATGGAACAAAGGCCCCAAGCTAACTTGGATCTTGAATGATGTTGATATTATTTTGTTTGTTGAAATTTGGGAACACGAAGAATCTAAGGTCCCTAACATAGATGGCTTTACATTATGGTCTACTTGGAATAAGTGATCCTCCTGTAGAGGCATTGGGGGTATAGCTTGTTACATTAAGAAGAACATCTCTCCCTATGCTAGGATTTATAAAAATGACCCTTACAACCAATATAGTTGGATAGAAATTACTGACATTTATGATAAAAAGACCTACATAGTAATTTGTTATTTCCTCCCCATCAATTCTAACTTCTATAAGAAAAATAATCTAGATAAAAATAGTCCTTACAATGGTTTAGAGAATGATATTTCTAGCCTAAGGAATTAAGGCAATATGCTTTTAATGGGTGACTTTAATGCTCGAACTTCAAGCAGCCCAACTATTCTTCTAAGCAAACATTCCAACCCTAATCCTCTTTGGTTAGATGAAGACCTTCCTTTGGCTAGCCAGTACAAAAGGAGCTTTGAAGACCTTGGGGAGAATTTGTTTGGGTCGGAGCTAATCAAGCTCTGTAGTGCTCAGGATCTCATAATTTGCAACGGTCTAAAGAAGTGGCCCAATTCTAGCCAGATGACCTACATCCATAGGCTTGGTAGCAACGTGGTAGACTATGTTATCTTTGATCTCCCTCTATACAATGAAATAACAAATTTTGACATCTTAAACGACCACGAGCCTAACTCTGATCATAGGCCTTTACTTATAAGTCTCAATTTTGTCATGCATAGAGATCTCATAGAAGATCATCCTTATAGCCAAAAGAAGTTAATCTTTGATAAAAAAATAAAAAAGATCTATTTCTAAATGAATTAAAAACTAATTGCTTCCTTTATCTAGTATAGACAACATAGAAGATCTCTATCATAATTTTACTACAACCCTCTCATATTCTATTAACAAGTTCCCAATTGAAGTTTCAAATAATAAAAGAAATAGCAAAACCAACCCATGGTATGACAAAGATTGTAAAAGTGCGAGGAGAGCAATTAAGGAAGTTGTTGATGAATCTCTTAAAATTGGCAAGATAAAAGTATACAAAGCCCTAACTAAAAGGAAACAAAGGCAGTATATTTGTAAAGGACAAGAGAATCTCTTACACCTC
>APFE030800323.1:2562-13890 GCA_000404065.3 Pinus taeda
ATCGCTCGAACTGAAGTGCTCCAAGAGAATAAGATAATGTTTATAGTCCAAATATTATTAAGAGCTAATAATATTCGATTGTTCTATATTTAGACTGGCAGTCTAAAAATAGACTCCGCCCATATGTTTAAAAATAGAAGTTCATCTATTTTTACCAACATGACCAATCATCCACAAATAGCATCCTGCAACTCATAGACCATGATCCACGTGTCTAAAAATAGACATAGTCTAAAAATAGACTTTGCGCTAAAAATAGCCTCCGGGTCCACTTAGTGAAGGTGACTTCTTTTCACTAAGCTCCATCATCTTGTTGCATTTTCAACAAAGAGGTCCATAATACATAGGATTACATGCAAGTTTCCAATCATACCTTATGCAGAGGCAATTGAATGGATTATGTCACATATGGATGATTCAAATCTGGTGTTGCATAGTGAAAGTGGTGGTCAACTTTCCACCTACCTTGGAGAGGACATGCATACTTATTACAAGATGTTGAAGCCCACGAAGTATCCCAATAACAGATTCTACAATAGATGGGACAATCTTGACACAAGTGATATCATTAAGTCTTGGTGTCAAGAGCCTGCCAAATTCTGACACCGTCCGAGTGTAGTTTACCCAACTAGGATTTTGAGAGAAGTGTACCAATATCTCATTGCTATGTGTTGTAGGTTGCATGGAAAAAATAATGTAGAAGTATTTGAAGAGAATTGGATATTCATGCTTAACTTGGTTGTTACTCGTGGATAAATCTTCAATTGGGTAGATATGCGTTCTTTTAAGTTACAATGACATGTTGGATAGGCTAAAGCAGTTGTAAGGGAAAACCAAGCACCAAAGTTCTACAAGTAATCATATATATTAGATGGGATCTATTCCTGGTATGCATTCCCAGGTATGTATTGGAACTGGACTCCACAAGGAAAATTCCCAGTTTACTTTCATTGCAGGGTGTTGTTAGAGTTGAGTTTCAGGGGAGCATATGACAAATCAACAAAGCATTTCTTTGCAATCATATTTCAAATGATTTATGAAATTGACCCTCCTTGCATGACTGACAAGGTGAAAGAGGCATTACATGATATCACAGATTGGTTTGCTGCACCAGAAGGTACATATATAAGATACTTTAGATACCAAATTTCGCCCCATCTTATGCCAAGGTAGGTGACTA
Organism: Pinus taeda; assembly: GCA_000404065.3. Classification (NCBI taxonomy): domain Eukaryota; kingdom Viridiplantae; phylum Streptophyta; class Pinopsida; order Pinales; family Pinaceae; genus Pinus; species Pinus taeda. The sequence goes on from APFE030800323.1 coordinate 3,743, forward strand.
ACAAGGTGGTCCTGCAAGAAATTGTTTATTAATTAAATAAAGTGTTGTCAAGAGTTCTTCATAGAAGGAAGAAGGACCCTTGACCTACTTTCCGTTTGAGTATTTGAATGTATAAGTTGAAGAGCCTCAAGGCGGCAAATGCTAAAATACAAGAGCTATACTGCTTACACTTTGTAGTCAAGGACTTTCATGGGTATGATCCCAGGTTAGTGTGCAAGAAACCATTAGAGAAGTTTTGAGGTCTAAAATGGGCCTCCTAAGAATATTATAAAATAATAGTGTAAACAATAAAATAAGATTAGATTACATCATCAAATTTTAGAGGGGGAAAAAACTACTTTTTCAATTCGTATTTTCAACTTCTCTCCCTATGGTTTTACTCAAATTTCAAGAAAGAGCACTCATTGGATGCATAATTTAATTCCTCATCCAAAGAGTACCCATGTTGTATACTTCTGATGGACCCTACTACTTGAAAAATGAGAAATACATGAAAAAACATTATTGCAATCACGCTTTTCATGTATTTATCACTTTTTGTGTAGTAGGGTCCATCAAAAGCATGCAACATGGGTACTTCTTGGATGAGGAATTAAATTATGCATCCAACGAGAGATTTGTTCAAAATTTGAGTAAAACAGTAGAGAGATAAGTTGAAAATACGAGTTGAAAAAGTTGTCTTTATTTTTATTTTTTTCAATCTTTTTACTTTTTTACTCCAAAAATGGTGAATCATCCCCCATGGTTGACATCATCATATTGAATCATATTGGTTCTTATAAAGTTTATTTTGGTTGTACATTTTTGTTTTGAGGTCAATTTTGGACCTCAAAATTTCTCTAATGATTGTAACAGGACTGGCTTTGCTTGGGGATATACATCAATGACTACAACAGAGGATGAAAAGGTGAAGGACTAGTACAATGAACTAAAAAAGACACATCTAGGAATTGAAACCAATTCCCCCCAAGTTCCACCAGCTCAAGATGTGCATACATGGGAGGCAACACAAGCAGCAACAACTCAAGCAAGTACCGCAATTAGAGGTAATTAGAGGTAAATATGCAACAAGATGAAGAGGAGAAGAGGAAGTAAGATGAATTTCTTATAAAGAAACAAGAAGAAGAAGAGGAAAGAAGGAGAGTGGAGGAAGAACAACAAAGGCATTCACAGGAGGAGGATGCGGCACAAAGACTAGAAAAGGAACAAATGACTCATGAAATAGAAGAAGAGTTGGAGGATGATGTCGTCCAACCCATAAATGATGAACTTGGTTCTCTAGTAGAACCTCCTCTTAGAGGTGGACATCTCCCATTTGATGAGATGGGAATCACACCTCCACTGGAAGACAGAGTCATGGACGTGTGTAATGTTACATTTGATTGATAGAAGAAGAGGATCATGCAACATAGGCGAAGAATCTCCCCAAGTTATCCCTAAAACCCAGTCTCTGTATCCACGGAAAAGGTGATAACCGCAAATACTAGGAGGAATCCCTAGGCAATCATGGTAGCTAATGTTGCTTTTGCTACAATAACACAGGATAACTCAAAGTATTTGTTGAATAAGAATGCACAATTAAGGAAAGAGTTGGTTGCTATAAAGCAAAAAACAGAACATCTCGTTGCTAAAAAACAATGACTATATTCCCACAACACTAAAACAACAGAATGGCAGTCAACCATAAAGGAGGAATTGGAAACAATGGGTGACACCATGGCGCAGTTGTATGATGAAATAATACTTATGCATGGAGTAGTGGTTCCCCTAGTCGGTATACAAAAGAAAGTGCAAGAACTCCTAAAGCTCCTAAAGGTGGAAAATAGAGTTGTTCATCAAATCCAGGAATGGGCTGCCAAATATCCATATGTTTCACATCAATTGGTCAGAAAGGATAAGGTTGCTGCCAAAGTAGATAGAGTACAGTTGATACTCCACATTCAGAATTACATCCGTCTCAGCCAACAATTGACTAACACTATAACTGCTTATGGTCGACTACATAATGGTTTGGAGTCCTTAGCACAGAAGCACATGATGCCTTTAGTGGGATCACTTGGAGAGACAAGAGTCAAGGATATCATCCTATGAGAGGTGAAGTAGTACATTGAGAAAATCAATTAAACATTTGAACAAGAAGGCTTGTAGATCACTAAGGAGATTATTCTATAATATGCCATTGCACCAACTAAAGCTCACATTAAACTATCATGTTTGTGGAATAGTGTACAATCTAGCTCCAAATCCATATTGACAGAAGCCTTGGAGGTGAAGATGCAATTTGCAACAAATTTTATAATACGGTTCAAAATGATTTCTATAGTATTCAGAGCGTGGCATACATACATTACTAATGAGCTCCATTAAGAAGCAAATGACTTATCTATTTGATAACAATTTTGTCTTATTAGAATTTTTTACTTATATAGCCACCATCTTGTATGTATTTTGTCTTTGTATTAAGTTTAATGTAATGAATTCCAAGAGACACATGTGGGATGTGAAAGCCACATGTGGAATGTAAAAGGTCACGAATAGAATGTGAAAGGTTGTATGGAAGCCCATAGGTCATAGAAGTTGAATAATCATGAGGAAATTCAAAAGTCATTCTCATTTGTTATAAATAGTTCCTCATAACTCAAGTAAGGGGCTTGGATTCTTAGAGTTTTTCCTTGGTTTCTCTTGTATTTCATAAGAGGTAAATCATTCTTTAGAGAAACAAGTTGTAGCTTCATGTTCCACTACTGGATCTAGTGTTTAACCTATGTAACAGTGTACTTGGAACCTTTCATTAATAATTAGAAGATCTTTGGGGCAACACTTCTTCATGCATGTATCATAAATATAGTAAGACTATGCTTGATGTGTTTGTTTTATGTGTTGGTGTATTACAAACTAAGACTAATGAACTATTTTGTTGCTTAGATATGGATATTGTTGAATAAGCGTTGTTATGCTCCTACGATTGTTGTTTATGTTATGAACTAATTTGCAAGTAAATTAACAAGTCTTTCTTGTCTTCTCGCGGGTCTCTCTTAGGATAGTACTATTACTTCCCTAACCAAAGGCTCGTTTCCCTTGACCATTCGTGAAAGATTCTAGTACATTTTACATATGATGTCACACAAAGCTTACGTACTTGCTGCCCCAAAGAGATGTTTGTGATCTCTTATGTATGTGTTGTAACCAAGGCGTACCTCTAAAACGTTTCCAATGGTGGCCGAACCATATACCTGGATGGAACTCCTACACCAAATGGTGTGAGGTCTAATTGGGACTTCACATCGGGGAGATCCCCTATATGTTGGCAATATCCAACACCGTCAACATTTTGGTGCTAGAAGGAGGGCCAGATGACAAGCTGAGCCTGTGAAGTCTATTTAAATCTCTTACCTTTAAATGACTTCATCCCATATCATAATCCCTAGGTGTTTCTCTTAAGATCTAGATCTTTCAATACCCATGGAATTTTTACGTAACATGTCTCATATAAAATTCAATGGCAAGGGTACACCAATCGTCCTTGATTACGTGATTGAATTTGTTCAATTTTGTTTTTCAAGTGGTGTATATTCTGAAGATATTCTTACAAGTTTGTTTACCCTTACATTGGATTGTCGTGCTAAGCAATGGTGCTATTCTTTACTAGTTGCTTCTATCTCATCTTTTAAGCATTTGGTTAATGAGATTTGTCATATTTTCAACAAATATGAGTATCGATATGTTCTCAATGAAATCAACCAGCTTACAATGGATTCAAATGAATCTATTGAGCACTTTGCTGATAGGTTTCTTTGTCTTTGTTATGAATTTTCAAATGAGGATGTGGATTGGCAATTTTTGGGTGAAAATTTCATTTCTTAGTGAGGATTTCAAGAAAATATTTTGAATCAAATTCATTATGTACTTCCATTCAAAAGGAATTTCAGAGTCCCAAAGAAGAATTTGATATTACTTTTATTCCTTATCCCCCTCATTTTGATGTTTCGTGTTTTGAGCTTATGCTAATCAATAAGCCATAAGATCAATTTGTTGATGAGGAATTAACTTTTCTTTCACATATTTCTCCAGATGATGATTTGCCTGATCCTATTAATCAATCATCTTCAAATTTTTATAATCCCCTTGTCAACCTTGAACCCATTAATCAAGTTGAATCCTTGAACAACCATTATCCATATCATTTCCTTGTTTTTGAATTGTATGGTGATGATTGTTCAAGTTTCATGGTTGAATCTTTGTTCCCGTAGGAATATTCAAATTTGTAGAAGTTTCAAATGGAGTCTGATGCAATTATTGAATATTTTCTATAAAGTATATCTCTTTTTGTTCAAGAAGATGGTATTCTTATTATTGAATATTTTTTATGCAATCTTAAAAACCTATCTAATGAATCTCAATTTCTCCATGAATCTCATGATTTGAATAACTTTGGTTTGGTTGATGAATGTTATTTGGACAAGTAATTCACTGTGTTTCCTCTGTCTAACTCTCAATATTTTAAGAATTCAAAGCTGAGTCAGGTAGATAGAACACTTCAACCCATGCTGATGGTTATACCAGGTTCCTGTCACCCCAACGATGCTTGTGATTTTTGTTAATTTAAGATTTTCTTACAGAATCTTGTCATTAACATCATTTCATGGGATGTCAATTCTCTCTTGATGCATTCTCGCTTTTTACATGTCCAATTTTTAAACCCTCAAGGTAGAAAGTTTAATCAGACTTTTAAATATCAATTGTTGCATCCCTCTTCTTGCAAATCTCTGATCTTTGATGTGGAAGCTAAGAATGATCTTAATGATTGCCAAATCCTTCGATTTGACATTTCTTCTGCATCATCCATTGAAAAATTCAACTCACATGACATCACAGATTGTGGTCAATCTATCGATCTTGCTTATAATATGGATTTATCTTTGGTAAATATTTGTTGTCAAAGTGTTCCAAAAGGTTGTTTCCATTATCCTATTACCAATTGGCTTGAAGAATCCTATCGATTAGGACCCATAACTCATGACTTGTTCTTTCATGCATTCAATCGAGTGTTGTATGGTTGTGAAACTGGGAAATCTTGTTGTTGTAGAGTTCTTTGTTCGAAAGAGCAGTGGAGTATGTCACACCATTGTGCTTGCATTTTTTGCTTTTACTTGTCAGTGTGGATGTTCTGGTTGTTTTCTTTTTCTATTGTACTACACCTCACTTCGATTCTGAATGCACACATATTTCGACTCAAAATTCGTGAGAAGCTTCTATCGCTGCATTGGAAGTTCCATTTCACTTAACCCAACTTTGTAATTGTTAGTGTAGGTTAGGATAGGTTGCATTTAGTTAAATGCACTGCATTTTGTTTCCTTCCATTTTCATTTTTCATGCTTTGTCTTTTTAGGTTCTAATGGTTCTTGCATAAAGCTAGTTTTGAGCTTCAAGGTGATGCGGATAATCTTTGGTAAATGAAAAGTTGTGGTAACGTGCAACCCTTGGCTAATATGTTACCCTCTTATGTGATTTTTTTTTTATATCTTTAAAGTCAATGATTTTTGGATGGAAAATACGATCCTTTCAACCAGGAAACCATAAGAAAAATGATGATGCCCATATCTATTTAGGATTATCTTTCCTACACTCAGTTTTGTTTATTAATGATGATCTTCTTTCCTATCTTTTTGAGAAGAGAAATATAAGGGAGGAATATTTAGCGAGATAACTATCAGAGGTTTATAAACATGTCTCTGAAAGAGAAACCTCTTTTTCTCTTGATAAGTCAGGATCCCTCTTCCACCCCATTTATAAATAATAAGTTCCTAAGCACAATCCAATGAATAAATAAATAAAGGGTGAAAAAAGAGAAAGGCTTCCTGTGTAGGGAGGTGAAGCAAGTGGCTTCGCCAGCGTACTGTCCAGGCTCGCTGGTAGCAAAGCAACGCTTGTGTTCATGAAGTGACTCCATCAGGGTACTGTCTAAGCTTGTTGGCATCAGAGCAATGCCAGAGATGAAAACTCATACTCCGACTAGTTTTGATTCGTGACTCTATATTACCCTTATTCTCATTGAAATGATTTGGTTAACTTCATGTTGTGCTATGCCAAGTAATGGAACAGGGAATACTATATCTTTAACTAGGTAAAATGGGGAGCTGAGGTGACTCACTGATTGAATCAATACATCCTAGAGAATTGAGACTTCGTACATAAAGTGAAACCAAAAAAGAGAAGTTGAGGTTCTCCCAATGTGTCACCAAGTGTTGTAGTTGTGACAATGACCCTCCAAAATTTGTGCCTAACTCAATTTCAGAGCCTATGTGAATTGTCATTCCAAGCTATCTAGTGTTGTCACATTGTTTGATTGATTATCTAGTTGTTTCCTCCTGGTGTATTTTCCTCCTAAGTTAATGTTTTATAAGTCTCGTCACCTTATCTTTAAAAGAACTTGCCTTATCTTATCCAAATATAGGCAAAGGCTGATCCAGGTGGATATTGGTGGCCACCTGCCTCTTCCAATTGGACCCCCAACACTGTCTTTTTCAAATTTTCGGTTTCCTTAATTGCAGCACAGTTTACTATTTTTGGTAGTTTTTTGGGTCCTGAACTTCTTGGAGCCGTTTTGAGGCCCTAAACAACGTTTTTAGGGAAAACGGAGAGACTAAAAATGTCCCAAGTTGGCTTTCTTATTTGTTTTTAGTTTTCTCTTCGAGATATTCGAAACGAGGTATTATGATAGTCTAACAAAGATCATATTCCAAAGTTACGGCCCTGGGAAATTGATGTACCAATTTACCCAAATGATGCCCACAGTTTTGGTGCTTCATCTCCTAGGGTTAGGTTTTTGGATGTTTAGGCTTTCCATTGTTTCTCAATAACAAATAGGCCTTTGAGCCTCATTGTAACATAGTTCAGAGGCATGTAGCCGCCACATCTCTCCTCAGAGATAAGCTACCATCGCTCGAGTTATCTTATTTCCATTCTGTTTGTAAGCATAATTCAGTATTTTTCCATTAATGGAATGAAGTTTTTTTTCTGCTGCAGCTCCGTGTTTATGATTATATATGTAAGTTGTTGTGTTCCTATTTAAGTTCGGATCAATAGTATCAGAGTGCTCTGCTCTTTCTCTGTTTTTCTTTACATGTCCCCAACGAGGTCAGGGTATAAGGAATTAGGGATTGATCTGGTGGAACCATTGTAGGATCAGCCTCGCAAAACCCGATGAACTCCCATGGCGAAAGAAAAGCAATATGAGGGGGTAGAAGATCCTTTCAAAATGTTGCTCAAAGAAGCTCTCGAGTGACAGAGGGACGCGATGATGAATAACTTTACCCAAATCCTTCGATGGCTACCCACAAGCAATGCATCTTCATCTGGTAGCTACTCTGGAGGCGCCACTCCTTTTAAGGTACAATTTAACTTCGATATTCCCATATTTGAAGTCCTGATAGATGCAGACGTCGTAGATAAATGGATAAATCTATTGGAAGGATATTTTTCAGTTCAAGACTTTTCCAATGGGAAAAGATTACATTTACACTTCTCAAAGCCGCCCCGCATGTCAAGGACAGGTTGGAAACCTACTGTGAACAAAAGGACGAGAGTGAACCCTCGTTGTTTTCAGCTGCACCCACTTGGAATTCTTTCTAAGACACCATCAAGGAATAATATTACCCTGTCGGGAGTTATGAAGATAAATACATAAAGTGGACCATGCTACGGCAGGGAAGGGACCAAGATGTGCCAGAGTTCACAAATACTTTCCATACCCTTCACACGAAGTTGGCTATCAAGGATATTGAGCGGCATTTGGTGCTCAAGTACCGAGGTTGTCTACACAAGTACATCCAGGATGAGATGGATTTCTTGGACATTTCCTTGCTCGGCATGCGGTATCGGTAAGTTGTAAAGATTGAGCAGAAGTTTAGAAATAAGAAGCCAGACTTTGGAGGTGTGAATCCAAAGCAAGGAAAAGGCACCCCCAAGCCACAGAACAAGGGACCAAGCCAAGGTGGGGCTACCCATGACAACTCGCCGAAGCCGCAAGAAAAGAACAACACCACAAAGACGAAGAAGGACACAGGAAAATGGTGTGAATTCCAAAAGAGCTCCACTCACAATACAAGTGAGTGTCGAGCCAAGCAGTCACTGGTCATCGAGCTAAAGGCTTCCGAATCAGATGCAGGTTCCAACTCTGAATTAGAACCTGATAAGAGGACTGACAAAGGGAAGCAGATCATTGATGCAGAGCTCAATGCCACCGTGGCCACCACAAAGATCCAGAAAATTGAACCTGAAGATCCGGAGGAGGGGGAACGCCTCTTCTACTCACAGATGTGGGTGAAGGGTTCTCCGTTGTAGTTCATTGTCGACAATGGGAGCCAAAAGAACCAAATTTCAGCAGAAGTCATGAAGCAGTTGGGCCTAAAGACTATAACACATCCACATCCGTACACCATTGGATGGCTTCACCAAGGATGAGATCTTCGTGTCAACCAGTAGTGCCACCTTCCCTATAACATCAAGTCCTTCACGGATGAGGTATTGGGTGACGTTACTCCTCTTGAAGTTTCTGATGTATTATTAGGACAACCATACTTGTGGAAGTGACATGCTGTATATGAGTCTAGACCTCACTTTGTGATTATTACTTTGGCTAATAAGTTGTACAGGATACCAGAGGTAGCCCCGCCTATCGCCATCTCTTTGATCACTGCAAATAAATGTAGTAAGATCATTTCCCAGATCAGGAAATTTGTTTTCCTTATGATTCGCACCCAAGGCAAGAAGAAGGTTGTGGCCACGGATTCCTGGCAAGGCTCCTTTGCACATCAACAATAGATGGGCAAGGTCATGGAAGAGTACATGGACATTTTCACCTCACCCATAGGGGTACCTCTGCACTGTCAGGTCAAGCACTCCTTCGATCTAACCCCAAGCACGCCGCAGCCTAATGGATTGATCTATCGATGCTCTGTTCTGGAGAACAATGAGATCAAGAGGAAGATTCAGGAACTACTAAAGAAAGGGCACATCAGGCCAAGCTCATCACCTTGTGGGAGCCTGGTTGTATTGGTACAAAAGAAGGATGGGACCTAAAGACTTTGTATTGACTATCGAGCGTTGAACAAGATCACTTTCTAGAATAGGTATCCAATCTCGTGGATGATGACCTTCTGGACCAACTCAAGGGGGCCAAATATTTCAGCAAGATTGACTTGAAGTTAGGTTATCACTATGTGCCTATCGAACCCTCCGATGTATGGAAGACTACCTTCAAATCCAAGGTGGGCCTTTTCGAATGGTTGGTTATGCCATTCGGTTTGACGAACGCCCCTACAACCTTCATGAGACTGATGGACAACATCTTGCGGACCTTCACCAATGCATTCATGGTGGTGTATCTAGATGACATCTTGATCTTCAGCCAGAGTTTGGAAGAACACCTCCACCATATTCGACAAGTCCTTCAAACCCTTTGACAACACAAGTTGTGTGCTAACTTGGAGAAATGCACCTTTGGCCTGACCCAGGTTCAATATCTGGGGTACGTCATTGATGAGGAGGGTGTACATGTGGACCCATCCAAGATAAAAGTAATTCAATATTGGCCAGCCCCAACCACTCTAATAGAGCTCCGCAACTTTTTGGGTCTTGCCAATTTCTACCGCAGGTTTGTGTTGGGGTTCTCTCATATCGCTTGGCCTTTAAGTCAAGCCACCAAGGGTGGAGTGAAAGCAAAGTTCTTTTTGTCGGAAACCCAGTAGCGAGTGATCTCCAAGTTGAAGCATCGCCTCTGTTCTGCACCAATGCTCACATGACCAGACCTGCAACAACCATTTGAGATTGAGATAGATGCCTCCAACTATGCTATTGGGGCAGTTTACTCAACATGGGCATCCAGTGGCTTACCACAGTGAGACACTTTCCGACACAGTCTGAAAGTACCCCACATACGACAAAGAAATGTATTCCATTATGTAGGCCTACCATAAATGGAAGCATTACATTTTGGGGAAGGAAACAATCATCCACACAGACCACCGGCCTCTATAGTTCATACAGTGTTAGGCCCCTATACTACTAGTGTAACCCCTTATTGTTATTAGTACAACCCCCTTATTATATTGTTGTACCCATGTAGTCCCCATATTGTTATTATTGTG
>APFE030800323.1:13910-112883 GCA_000404065.3 Pinus taeda
TTTTTTCTGCGAAGTTTCAGAAGCGAAACAAAAGATCCATTTGAGACAAAATCGTTCTAAACTTCAGGTCTGAATTTCAAAGCTTGTCTCACTACATTTGCGGAGATATGATCTGAGGAAGTTACGGTTTTTGCAGACTCCCGAATTACATTCTAAACAGGTGACCTGGGGAAAATCATCATAACTGTCTCTCTGACCATCATATTGAAATTTCGTAAGAACTTACAGAAATAGGACGGACTGTAGTTTCCTGTGCATATTTTTCAGATCCAAAGTTCAAAACAATGACACCTGGCACTCCATACAAGTTCGCTCTTCTGAAAAGGTATATAATCAAGTCATCTTGGGATATTGTGCATAAATCTTTCTTGGAGAATCCAATTTCGATTAGACTGTTGGCATTAGAAAGAGGATGCAGAGGGCTACTACAGATCGCAATTTCAGAATTGGAAGATCTAAAATTATAGAGTTACAGTCGTTTCAAGATCGAGCTCCTAAAATCAAGAAAGGGTGATATGAGGAAGTTTGATGGCAAGGATCTGGTAAATTGGATACTATAGATGGAGCAATATTTTGATCTACATGAGGTGCAACTTTTACAAAAGGTACGTATTTCATCTTCATATTTAGAACTGGTCAATTTTTATGGTATAAAGGGCTTTGTTCTCGTAAACCAATTGTTACATGGTCAATTTTCATCAAGGAAATGATAGCACATTATGAGGATACAAAGAGAAACACCTTCTTTAGCTAATTGATAAATCTCAAAAAAAAGTGTTCAATGGCAGAGCACATTGAGGACTTTCAAAAATTGAATATAAGGGTAAATGATATTCCAAAGAAGTAAAGGATTGATGTCTTCATAGGTACTTTAAAGGATAACATTCAACATGAGGTTCGCCTTTGGGAACCTGATTCATTGGAGAAGGTATTCAGGTGGGCAAGAAAAATTGAAAGCGAAATTATGGAAACAAGGAATCCCACCACTCATGACTATAATTATGGAAGTGTTTTTTCTCCTAGCCTTCCACAACCTACAAGGTTTACACCACAACAATTGGAAGAAAAAGGAGAAAAGGGCTTTGTTACAATTGTGATAGCAATTGCACTAAAGGTCATAAGTGTGCTGAGAAGAAATTATTTTACATAGAATATGAAGAGGAGGAAGAAAAGGATCAAGAAACATCAAAAGAAGAGGATATACGCCAGGACCCCACCCCAGAGAAAGAAAAAATGAATCAGACCATATCTTGTAAAGCATTGGCAAGAATTACCACTCCTCAAACTCTCAAGATAGAAGGACATATCAAGAAGAAAAAGGTTCAAGAAGTGAAAGATCACATCGAGAAAGAAGAAATGAATCCAACCATATCTTGTAATGCATTGGCCGGAATTACCACTCCTCAAACTATCAAGATAGAAGTACATATCAAGAAGAAAAATGTTCAAGAAGTGAAATATCACATCGAGCATCAAGAAATGAATCCGACTATATCTTGTAAAGCATTGGAAGAAATTACCACTCCTCAAACTCTCAAGATAGAAGGACATATCAAGAAGGAAAAGGTTGAAGCAGTGAAAGATCACATCGAGCATCAACAACAAGTTCTCTAACTTTTAAAGGATAACACCACTTTGGTGTAGAATTGAATGAAACAATAGGTAGATCAACATCGCAGTCAAAAAAGTTTTGATGTAGGTGATTGGGTATTTTTACGACTACATCTCAAGCAAGCTATTTATGAGAAGAAATGTTGGCAATACTACATGCACTTAAGAAATGACGACCTTACCCAATGGGAAGACACTTCAAGATAAAAATGGATCATGATAGTCTTAAATACTTTTTAGAACAAATATTATCTTTAGAAGAACAGGAAAAATGGGTCACAAATATGTTGGCTTATGACTTTGACATCATCTACAGAAAAGGGAATAAAATTTTTGTTGCAGATGCACTCAAAAGAAAGGATGATGATGTGGAAGCATTGTTTTGTGCTATTTCTATTATCCAACCAGATTGGATAAATGAAGCAAGGCATGAACGGAAGAAGGACGAAGAAGTGTGGCCACTCATTCAAAAGTTGTAGAAGATCCCAATTCAAACAATATTGCCAGAACTTGAAGAGGAAGGAAAAATCATATTGGAACCTGGAGCAGTCATAGAAACAAGAACCCGACAACTACGAAATCGATCAATTTCAGAGTATCTCATCAGTGGAAACTACCTGCGAGATTCCAATGTGGAGGACATAATTTTATACAGAAGCATCAAGAACTACTCAAGCATTGAGGACAACACTTTTTGAAGGAGAGGGGCATGTTGGGCCCCTATACTACTAGTGTAACCCCTTATTGTTATTAGTACAACCCCCTTATTATATTATTGTATCCATGTAGTCCCCATATTGTTATTATTGTGCCCTTACATTATTATTGTTATGTCGGCTCTGATTATGTTATGACCCCTTAGACTCCTATATATAGAAAGGAGGTCTTGTTATTTGTATCATATAAGAATTATTCATTTGTGTAATGTAAAGGAGGTTGCCCCCTTGAAGAGGCTTATTTCTAAGGCGTTCATCTATCTTTTCTATCTTTTTGTGAGTTGGTTTCATAACATACAGACACAAAGGAAGTTGCAGAACGATCACCATCAGAAATGGTCCACCTATCTACAACAATTCCATTTGAACATTAAGTATAGGAAGGGCAGCACCAATAATGTCGCTGATTGCCTCAACAGACCACCAGTCATGGCACCGATCATTGTGCTCGATTCATGTGGGAATGAGACATCAGAGTGGCTGCATGTTTACAAGGGCAATCCAAAATTCCACAGCATATACCAAACACTCCTGGAAAGGAAGAAAGTTCCAAATTTTCACCTTTAGGATGCACTGTTATGCCACTTGGGACACATATACGTTCCTTCAAGTGAGCGTGCAAAGATGATTTGGGAGGCGCACTACAGTCAGGTCACTAGACATTTCAGAGTAGAGAAAACATTGGTGGTATTGTAGAAGTATTTTTATTGGCCGAAAATTCGTCAGGATGTTGGGAAGTACATTAGATCGTGCACCGCCTGCACCATTTCCAAACCAACCATCATGAAGCAAGGCCTGTATACTCCTCTACCTACTCCTAACCGACCTTGGGAATGTGTCTCCATGGATTATATGTCAGGCCTTCCTTCTACTAAGCACGACAACGATTGCATTCTCGTGGTTGTCGACAGATTCTCTGAGACGACCATCATGGTGGCCTTCAAGAAGAGTATCTCAGCAGAGGCCACTGCTAAGCTCTTCTTTGAGAGAGTTTGGGTACACTTTGGGATCCCACAATCCATTATCTCAGATCGGGACAACAGATTCCTGAGTGCATTTTGGTCAAGTCTCTGGTTGATGCTGGATATAAAACTCACTAAGTCCACGACTTTCCATCCCTAAACTGATGGCCAAACAGAGGTTGTCAACAAAATGGTTGTACACATTTTACGCATGTACAACTCGAAGCATCCACTCACATGGGATGAAAGTCTCCCCTATGTCCAAAACAGCTACAACAAATCTCTCCACGGCTCAACAGGCCACAACCCCTTTCAGGTAGCACTGGGATTTCATCCATTATGCCCCATTGATGTGGCCATACCATTTACAACCACTCAAGTAGATTCGGCTCACGTGCAGTCCGAAGCTAAAAGGGCTAACAACTTCATTGAGCACATTCAACACATACGCCAACAGGTCCATGATATATTGGACAGATCCAATGTTAAGTACAAGCAGTGCCATGATCAACATCGAGTGTCGCACGAGTTCCAGGTGGGCGACAAAGTTTCGCTTCATTTGCAGAAAGAGCACCTTGTTGGGCCCCACCGCAAGCTTCACCCGCTCCAATATGGACCATAGACCATCACCAAGGACGTCAGTGATAATGCCTTCAAGCTCAGCATCCCACCATTCCTTGGTTTGCATCTAGTGTTCAATGTAGATCGCCTTTGACCATACTTTCGACCATTGTTGGACACATCTGACATTGCAGAACAACTCACACCAATAGAGCTAAACCCAGACTGCATGGAACGAGCCACCACTGATCGGATCATGGACACACAAATCAAGAGCACTCCCCAGCAGAAGATCCAACTATATTGGGTTGTCAAAGTTGGCCAACTCCTTCACCAAGGCAAGTGGCTCACTAGGGACCAAGTTTACCAGAAGTTTCCCCATCTCATAGAAGCACTCAACGCAATGGGGACCATTGCTTCCTAAGGGGGGAGGAATGATCCAGGTGGATATTGGTGGCCACCTGCCTATTCCACTTGGACCCCAAACAGAGAGACTGAAAACGTCCAAAACTAGATTCTTTGTTTGTTTATGCCCTTCTCTTTGAGATCTTCGAAACGAGGTATTATGATAGCCAAACGGAGATCGTGTGCCAAATTTGCGACCTCGAGAAGTTGATGTACCAATTTACCCAAATGGGGTTCATAGTTTTGGCGCTTCACCTACTAGGGTTAGGTTTTTGGATGTTTAGGCTTGACATTGTTTCTTAATAATAAATAGGCCTTTGAGCCTCATTGTAACACAGTTCAGAGGCATGTAGCTGCCACATCTCTCCTCAAAGATAAGCTACCATCGCCCAAGCTATCTCATTTCCATTCTGTTTACAATCATAGTTTAGTATTTTTCCATTAATGAAATGAACTGTTATTTTGCCGCATCTCTGTGTTTATGATTATATATGTAAGTTGTTGCGTTCCTATTTAAGTTCGGATCAAAGGCATAGCTTTTCTTGACTTCATAATTAACTTTGTTAAGCATGCAACACACACACAAAAGCAGGAAAAAGCATATATTTTTCACAACTGCAGTTGAAAGAGGCATTGTCGATGGGAACTACTCTCTCCTTGGGCAAAAGCAGACTCCAAGATGGCGCCCTTATTGAGTGCACTCCTTTGGGCTTAGTAATTGTGCCCTTGTTGAGTGCACTCCATCAGGCTCAATGAGTGTGCCTTCTAGTTGAGCTCACTCCTTTGGCATGAAGAGCTGTGCCCTCGTAAACCTCATGCATGAAATTTTTGTTGCATGTGGGTGCACTCCTATAAAATAGGAGCCCACGTCACTTCACTTAACTAACTCATTCATCTGTTGACAACTAACGAGCATGCATGGAATGGATTTACATGTCTCTTTATAATCATCCCAGTTAATATTTCTTTCACATAATCATTCTTGTTGGGCTTAGCACACTTCTTTGTATCAAGGAGCTCTTCATCAATCCTCTTTCCAAGTAAGTTTTGCATGTCGATTCGATTATTTGTCTTTGATTTTTTTGTTCTCGATTTTGAATTCTTTGCTGGCACTTCACTTATTTTCAGTTTCTTTATTGATGTTTCAATCTATTCTCTATAGTACAAGTGTCAAATTGCTATCACAGGTTATGACTCTTCACATTTTTATCATAGTTGTGAAAAAAATATATAATAATATGTGGATCCTTCCTTTCAACATTTCAAACATTTTATCTTGTTGTTGGACTTGTTCTTGAGCCATTTCAAGTCATAGCACACTTCTGGAAGCAAAGGCCTGGCTGTCTCAAAAAACTGTGCCTAGAAAATTAGATTTTCCTCTTAAGTGCACTCCTTCAACACAAATAACTATGCCCTCCTAGAGAATATAAGCACACCCTGAACCCACGAATCATTTCCCCTTCATGCTTCGACTATGCGCCCTGCGCCCTCCTAGTTCATCTTGAGTGCATAAGTGCATTGGGAAGGCTTGAATCTTGTTCCCTTTGTCCCTTCGTAGTGGGCCCTTGCACCCTCTTCGCCTCCTTGAGTGCATGAGTGCACCTTGAACCCACGAATTACTTTCATTTATGCTTTGACAATGCACCCTATGCCCTTGATGCTCTCTCTCTCTAACTTGAGCGTATGAGTGCACCTTGAAGCCTCGAGTGAGCCCTGAACTTCCCTTCATGCTCCAAAAATGCACCCTCCTTATTTTTATGTGAATTTCTTACCTACACAAGTGACCACGTCTCGTGTTTGATAGGATTACACTCTTATCTAATCCTTATGGTTGCAAAGTTATTGCTTGTAATAGATAGAGGATTTCTTGAAACTAATCTTTGTTTCCATGAGTGTGCTTCCACGTGTAGGTGTTCCAACTACTAGTATTAGTACTCTATGATAATCTATTGGAGCGATGAATCGCACTACCCGTCGAGTGGCCTCAAAAGAAGTCTCAAAAAGCAAGTACTGAAGAAGTAGTGGACGTGACAAAGCCTACCATTCCTATTCTCACAGTCACATAATGTTTTATAAGCAAATCTACCGAGGTCACATGGAAGGATATTAAAGACACTTTCATGCAAAAAAAATCCCTGAGAATTTGGAATAAAATAAAGTCTATATCAACATCAAGCAATCCATAATACATAGGATTGCATATAGGTTTCTAGTCATACCTTGTGTAGAGGCAATTCAATGAATTCTATCACATGTGGATGATTTAGATCTAGTGCTGCATAGTGAAAGTGGTGGTATTTTTCCACCTACCATGGAGAGGACATGCATACTTATTACAAGATGTTGAAGCCCACAAAGTATGTCAATAACAAATTCTACACTAGATGGGCCAATCTCGACATAAGTGATATCATCAAGTCCTGGTGTTAAGAAACTGCCAAATTCTGACACCGTTTGAGTGCGGTTTACCCAACTAGAATTTTGATAGAAGTGTACCAATATCTCATTTCTATGTGTTTTATGCTGCATGGGTGAAAAAATGTAGAAGTATTTGAAGAGAATTGGATATTCATGCTCAACCTAGTTGTTACTTGTGGAAAAATATTCAATTGGGTAGATATAATTTCTTTTGAGTTGCAACGATATGTTGGGTAGGATAAAGTAGCTCTAAGGGAAAACCAAGCACAAGAGTTCTATATGTTATCATATCTATTAGATGAGATCTATGCCCGGTATGTATTCCCAAGGATATATTGGAACTGAACCCCACAAGACAAATTCCTAGTCTACTTTCATTGCAGGGTGTTGTCAAAGTTGAGTTGCAGGGGAACATATGACAAATTAGCAGAGCATTCATTTGTAGTCATATTTCAAATAATTTATGAAATCGACCCTCCTTAGATGACAAACCAAGTGAAAGAGGCATTACATGATATCACATATTGGTTTGTTGCACTAGAAGGTACATATATCATATGCTTTAGATGCCAAATTTTGCCTCATCTTATGCCACAATATGTGACTCGCGAGGTGGTCCTGCAAGAAGTTTCTTATTAGTTAAATAAAGGGTTGTTAGGAGTTCTTCATAGAAGGAAGAAGGCCCATTGGCCTACTTTCCATTTGAGGATTGGAATGTATGAGCTGAAGAGCCTCAAGGTGGTAGATGCTGAAATACAAGAGCTATAACACTTTCACTTTGAAGTCAATGAATTTCATGGGTATGATCCCAAGAAAGTGTGCAAGCAACATTGTGACAAGATTGGCTTTGCTTGGGGATATACATCAATGACTACTGCAGAGGATTAAAAGGTGAAGAACTGGTACAATGCACTAAGAAAGACACATATAGGAATCGAAACAAGTTCCCCCCAAGTCCCACCAGCTCAAGATGTGAAAACACAGGAGGCACCACACTCAGCAACAACTCAAGCAAGTACCACAACTCCCATTAAAAGGATCAAGCATGATCCAACAATAGAAAGTAGCAGAAAATGGAAAGTTGACCCATTGAATAAGGGGCTATTGAGGATGAACATGAGAAGAGGGAATTAGAGGTAAATAAAACCCAAGATGAAGGGGAGAAGAGGATGCAAGATTAATTTATTAGAAAGAAATAAGAAGAAGAAGAGGAAAGGAGAGTGGAGGCAGAACAACAAAGGCATTCAAAAGAGGAGCAAGCAACACAGAGGCTAGAAGAGTAAAAGATGACTCATGAAATAGAAGAAGAGTTAGAGGAGGATGATGTCATCCAAACCATAGATGATGAACTTGGTTCTTTAGTAGAACCTCCTCCTACAGGTGGACATCTCTTATTTGATGAGATGGGAATCACACCTACACCGGAAGACAGAGTCATGGACATGTACAATGTTACATTTGATCGAATGAAGAAGAGGATCGTGCAACAGAGGTGAAAACGCTTCCCAAATGATCCCCATAACCTTGTCTTTGTATCCACAAAAAAGGTGATAATTGCAAATACTAGGAGGAATCCTCGGGCAATCATGGAAGTTAATGTTGCATTTGCTACAACAACACATGATAAATTAGAGTATCTGTTGAATGAGAATGTGTGATTAAGGAAAGAGTTGGTTGCAGTAAAGCAATAAGAGGAACACCTCGCTATTGAAAACCAATAACTATCTTCCCATAAATTTAACACAGTAGAATGGTATTCAACCATACAGGAGGAATTGGGGTCAATGGAGGATACCATGGTGCAGTTGTATGATGAAATGATAATTTTGCATGAAGTAGCGATACCCTTAGTTGGTATACAAAGGAAAGCACAAGAAGTCCTAAAGGCATGAAAGGTGGTAAACAAAGTTGTTGATCAAATCCAAAAATGGGTTGCCAAATATCCAGGTGTTCTGCAACAGTTGGTCAGAAAGGATAGGACTACTTCCAAAGTAGATAGAGTACATTTGAGGCTCCACAATCAGAATTCATCCGTCTCAGTGAACAATCAGCTAAAACTATAGTTGCTTATAGTCAACTACATAATGGTTTGGAGTCCCTATCACAGAAGCACATGATTCCTTGAATGGGATCATTTGGAGAGACAAGAGGCATACATACCATCCTATGAGAGGTGAAGAAGTACATTGAGCAAATCAAACAAACATTGGAACAGGAAGGCTTGAAGATCACTAAGGACATTATCCTATAATATTCCATTGCACTAGTGAAAGCTCACACGAAACTATCATGGCTGTGGAATAGTGTACAATGTAGATCCAAATCAATATTGACAGGAGCCTTGGAGGTGAAGATGCGGTTTGCAACAAATTTTCCAGTATAGGTCAAAGTAATTTCTACATAATTCAGAGCATGGCATACATACATTACTAATGAGCTCCATGAAGAAGAAAATGACTTATCTATTTGATAGATTTTTTTTCCTATTAGAACTTTTGTCTCATATAGACATTGTCTTGTATGTATTTTGTCTTTGTAATAAGTTTAATGTAATGAAGTCCAAGAGACACACATGGGATGTGAAAAGCCACATGTGGAATGTAAAAGGTCATGAATAGAATGTGAAAGGTTTTATGGAAGCCTATAGGTTATAGAAGTTGAATAGTCACGAGGAAATTCAAAAGTCATTGTCATTTGTTATAAATAGTTCCTCATAACTCAAGTAAGGGGCTTGTATTCTTAGATTTTTGCCTTGGCTTCTCTTGTATTTCATAGGAGGTAAATCATTCTTTAGAGAAGCAAGTTGTGGCTCCATGTTCCACTACTAGATCTAGCATTTCATCTATGTCACAATGTACTTGGAACCTTTCATTTAATTAGAAGATCTTTGAGCCAACACTTCTTCATGCATGTATCATAAATATAGTAAGACTATGCTTGATGTGTTTGCGGTATATGTTTTCATATTACATACTAAGACTAATAAACTATTTTGTTGCTTAGATATGGATTTTGTTGAATAAGTGTTGTTATGCTTTTACGATTGTTGTTTATGTTATGAACTAATTTGCAGGTAGATCAATAAGTCTTTCTTGTCCGCTCATGGGTCTCTCTTAGGATAGTGCTATTAATTTCCTAAACGGAGGCTTGTTTTCCTTTATCAGCCATGAATGATTCTGGTACATTCTACATCCGATGTCACACAACTTAAGTACTTGCTGCCCAAAAGAGGTGTTTCTGATCTCTTGTGTATGTGTTGTAACCAAGGCATACTTCTAAAACCTTTGTAATGGTGGCCAAACCATATAGATGGATGGGACTCATACACCAAACTATGTGAGGTCGAATTGGGACTTCACATCGGGATTATCCCCTATATGTTGGCGGTATCTAACATCGTCAATAGGAGGAAAGGTTCATTATAGTAAGTGATTTAAATTTCACAATTAATATAAGATGAAGTTTGGGATAGATTTGCAAGGATATATAGACTTGCAGATTATTTCAAGCACAAGGTAGATCCAATAGGACTGGTGGATGTAGAACTAATCATACTCGAAACTACTTGGAGGCATGATAAGTGGGTGGAGGGGCAGGTGATTGCAAAAGGATTGGACCAATTCTTAGCTTTTGTACATATTTTATCAATGTTTTACACAAGGAGATCATTGATCAATGCAAAGGTCTCATCTGACCATAATACAATATTATTGTAGCTAGATTTTCAAGATGAAAAACCACGAAAGTTCTTCTAAATTCAATTTAAATTGGCTTGAGGATGAAGAATTTAATCATATGGTGAAGATAGAATACAATTGTTTTGATTATGACTCAATGCACTCTACTAGATTTCAATTAACTAAGCCGCATAAGCCTATAAAAGGAAAAGTGGTAGTATCGACAACTAAAACTCATAAGAAGAAGGATATAATTCTAAAAGAGGTTGAATCTAAAATCAAGGAGAAATATGAGAACAATAATATTAGAGTTTTTAATGTTGAATAGGCCTAGAGACTTAAATATTTGGAGGGAAAAAAAGGTAAGCTTTTTGGAAAATAGGGGAGTTGAAGGGAGAATGAAGAGTAGAGCTATCTAGTTGGAGAAGGGAGATGAGAACATCAATATTATTTCACCAATTTGAAAATAATTAGATTATATATATATATACTATTTTCGATTTATAAGATATAGATGGAAATAAAGTAAATGATTTCAAAGACTTAGATGATATGGGAATAATCATTGCTAGTTTGTTTATTTAAATCCAACAAGGAAAAAACTGATGAAATTGTAAAACTAGCTTCTTTTTTCTCCTCCCTTTGTGGCCAAGGAGGTCAATCAAAAGTTATATGGAGAGGTATCTAAGGAAGAGATTCAATTAGTTCTCCACTCATTTTAGAAAGATAAATAGTATGGGACCAAATGGGTGACCATTGAGTTTTTATAAGTTTTTATGCTATGATAGATAAAGATCTTCTAAGGGTTATTGAAGAGACTAAGATATCTAGATATGTTTTGGGGTCACTTAAATCCACATTTGTTGCTCTACTCCTAAATGTGACAAGCTAGTTTCCTTCAATGAATATAGGAAAATATCACTTTGTAACTATGATTATAAAATTATTTCCAAGGTAAAGAGGTATTTTTAGAGGTTATATCCCTAGAACAAATTGATTTCCTGGTCGACACAAAAACTAGTGAAGCCATTTAGGTTATACAGGAGGGCCCCCACGCAATTAGAGTTGCCTATCATGGTTGTCAAACTAGATCCCTCAAAGCTTATGATAGGAAAAACTGGTTAAATGAAGGATAATATAGAATTGTGTAGGTTTCACTTATCTTTTTGCAAAGTGGATTATCAATTGTGTCACATTTTGATATTATGTTGTACTCTTCAATGGAGTAGGCTTAACAAATTTTAAACCCATAAGGGATTTAAGGTAAGCTTGTCCACTTTCACACATTCTTTCCTTATTTGTTATAAAAGGACTAGATTGAGCAATTATGGAGGATAAAATAATTAGTTGATTAAATGAATCAAGATAGGTAGTTATATGTTATTAACTTATTTGTTTATCATAGATGATAGATATTATATTGTTTTTAGATGGTTCAAAAACCGAAGCAAGGAAAATTCAAGATATATTTAGCATCTAGTGTAAGGCCATGAGGTAAGTGTCCATAAATTTGACATTAGCTTCAATGGATTAAGGAGTCTATAGCATGTTTGAAAGAATTTTTCCCCTTTTATACATTTTGATATCCAAGAGGACTTCAAATACTTAGGTTTTATTCTCAAATCTAACATCTTCATAAAGGGGGATTAGGGATGGTTGTTGGGAAAAGTATAGAAATGGATTCACTTATGGTATAATAAGTGCCTCCCAAGAGACGGTAAATTAACACTTGTTAAGGTAGTGTTGGAGGCCATTCCAATGCATTGACATTCTCTAGCTTGGATTCTAAAAGGTGTGTTAGATACGATAAAAAAAATCTTTGCTTAAAATTCTTATGAGGTGGAAAAGGAGAAGCCAGTGGTATCCCTTGGGTCAAATGGTAGTCAATAGCCATTTTGGTGCACTAGCATTCTCTAGTTGTAAAGAGTCTTTTGAACCTAATTACAAAAGGAATTCGGTGGAAATCCATGATACTTCAAAAATATATTGCACCTACTATGTTGCTGAGTTGGATAAGGAATCCTTATAAATTTATTAAGAACATTTCAAATCACCAAAAATATCTAGTACTAGCATTTCCTATTATTGCAAATTTTCTAATTTTGAAGGTTGTTAATGGGAAAAATGTAAGGATAAGAATGAGTCCTATTATGAGTTGTGGAGATCAAATATTCTTATATCCAAATTTGATAAATCATTTATATGAAAAGGGGTTTACACTCTTCATCATATGAGGATCTATTTACAACAAATGTGTGGAAATAGGGATGGAAATCAACTTCATCTATTGATTTATATGAGGCTTAGACAAATAGTTTCCAGTTGTATTTGAATGAGCTAAACATAATACATGTTATAGTTAGAGATGAAGTGGGCTCATTGATGTTGACAAAAATAAAGTTACATGAATGTACTACAAAGATGGGATATGAAGTTCTAACCGCTACTATTGGCCAATATGTAGTGTGGTAGTGGTTTAAAATCTGGAAGATAAAGGCGCCTAAGAAAACAAGAATATTTCTTTACCTAGCACTTAGGAATAAGGTCTTAACATGGGATGGTCCACACTCGTGGAATGATATTGAAATATGGTTAGAATAGAAAATGTATAGAGGGTTCCCTACGTGGAGGAATGCCTCTAAGCATGGTTTCAAAAGAAGGATATAAGAGTATTTATAGCAATTGTTATCATTAATCTTATGGGGTATGCATAGGATTTTGAAGGAAAACCAATCCCCACTTTTTAGATATATAATCAAATCTATGGTGTTTTCCTTGGATGAAAAATTACTCCAAAAGTAAAGCAACAAAGATAGGTAGGTGATTTATACATTAACAAATTATTTCCCTGGGGTTTATTTGATGGTGTAAGGCAAAGTCCAAATGAAAAAATAGCGAAAGAGGTGTTCTATACATTTTAGAACACTTCATTAAATTCAAGGTTGGACTAGGTGTTGGAATAATTAATTTCACATAATTGAAGCTTTTTTAGCTCTTATTAAAACTTGTAAAGGATAAAAATGGGTTTTGAGGGTACAAATATTTGGGGACTCCACCTTGGTTATAAATTGGATAATTTAGGAGATGAAAATTCATTGCATTATGCTAAAGCATTTGGCAAGGCAACTAAATAAGGCAACATAATATACTAGCAGATGCCCTTTGAAAATAAGCCCAATAAGTGGAAGCTAGAATTTGTTTGTTGGAAGAAATTATCAATAGATCCTTGACACAATATAGATCCTTTGTTTTTTCATTGTGATACTTAGTCTTTTAGACATTACTCTTTGTTTTTTAGTTGTAATTCCATAATTTTGGTTTGTCATGTGAAATTATTTTTGTAGAGGTCAATACATTTATAATATGTTATTGGGGAGAAAAAGGTAGGATGAGAATCCATATGTTTTTATAATGGTTTCCTTTTGTTTCAAATATATGTAGAGTAAATTATGGGAGACTTTGAGAGACTTTATCTTTCATCCCCTTATTTATTTTTGCCAATAACATATAAAGAATGTGATTTCCATTCTTTCATTTGAATAAAAATTACAATATTTTCCACGCAACAAAATTAAGATGACAAAAAAACATCCTTGTATCTTGTGTTTTGTTTTTGGAGCATTCATCTTTGGATACTTTTGTGATTTGTTGACAGATAACATTTCAATATAAGTGTCCTTTTTATTTTTTTATATTCATTGGACCTATATAAGTTCATTTCTCCATGGGATTTTTACATCTAACAACTTCATTAATTCAACCAAATTAGCCGTTGTTTCTTTATCAAACATTACTTCTTTAATGATAGGTTGTTCTAAATTTTCTTTTGTGACTTCTCATTCTTCAACATCTTAATTTATGCATACATGATTTAATTATGGTTCTTTCAATGATAATTTTCTTAATCATTCTTTGATAATTCCTATTAATTTCTTCTTAATATCTTTAATTTTTTTGTTGCGATATTTTTATCATAATCCTCTACATACATTCAAAATAGACCTACACAAGTAGCAATGTAAACTATCACAAAAACTAGACAAACTTAAAGATCCATGTTCCACCACACCATATGAGAAATAACACATAATGTCCCAAGGGAAAACCCCATTTAACATTGAAAAAGATATGTGCACCACAATGAATTATCCCACAATGCAGTATGTATGTACTCTTGTAATTATTAAAAAACATGCTTGATCTATTCTTGAAATCTACAGGAATGCAGATAAACTCCAGGAAATCTCAGTTAATAATGGAAGGCCTAGCCAGACAAGAAAGAGCACAGATGCAATTGTATTTTCCTTATTAAACAAGTAATATGGAATCCCCCTTCAAGTATCTAGGATTCTGGCTCAAACCAAATGCATACAAAAAAGAGGACTGGAACTGGCTAATCGCTAAAATAGAAGCCAGAATCTCCCATTGGAGCTTTAAATGGCTGTCCAGAGCTGGGAGATTGACTCTAATCAAAGCAGTGCTATTGGCCATTCCATTTTTCTGGGCAGCATTAACATGGGTTCCTAAAGGTATATTGGAGAAAATAAGGAGAATTTGTAGCAGATTCCTTTGGGCTGGATCCAAGGAGAACTCTGTCCTTCCATGGGTTGCCTGGGAAAAGGTGGCAAGGCCAAAAGACTGGGGAGGATGGGGCATAAAAAGTCTTCCTGATTTCAACCTATCGCTGACTACAAAATCTAGTTGGAGACTCATAAAGATGGAAAACTTATGGACCAGAGTGGTGAAAAGGAAATACATAGACCCAGTGCCTTTAGAAGAATGGATCAGGAATCCAGCAAAGGAGAAGAAGAAGGTGTCGGTGATATGGAAAGCAACTGTGGAGTCCTTCAAAGTAATTGAACAAGGACTGGCATGGAAGATTGGAAACGGAAGGAATTTAAAGATAGGGAGGGACCCGTGGGTAGGATGCAATGAGAATTATGCTTTATCCCCAGGATTAATCAGGCACCTAGAAAGAAAAGGCATCCGCACACTAAATTAGGTGGAAAAAGTTGGTCACTCATCTATGTGGGGACAAGCCTGGAAAAATGGACAAGATCTAGATCTAGAGCAAAGATGGTGGAACGACTGGAAAGCATATACTCAAGAGCTTTCCAGATCAAACGTCAGATTGAAAAACACTATGGACCAGCTGCTCTGGGCACATGCAAAAAATGGAGAGTACTCTCCAAAAAGTGGATACAAATTCATCATGTCCAGGAAAGGTTGGGGAGATCAGGAATGGTGGACGAAGCACTTATGGAAGCTTAAATGTCCGGCAAAGGCTAGACTATTTTTTTGGTGTATTTTAAAAGGAAAAATTCCAACTTGGGACAATCTCCAGTCAGGATACTTGCACGGTCCAGGGAGATGTTCTTTATGCAAGTCTGAAGTGGAATCCATCAATCATCTCTTCCTAAAGTGCTCAGAAACCAAAAAAAATTGGGGGGAGGTAGAGAGAAATTGATGAACAAAAGGATAGAATGGGGAGGAGAAAATCTAACAGAAGTATGGACAAAGTGGTGGCAACAATATCCCGAAGGGAATATGCGGAATCTTCCCCTCATTCTATGTTGGGGGGTATGGATTACTAGAAACAAGAGCATTTTTCATGACAAGGAAACCCCGGCAGCTGTCACAACAATTCAAAGTGTCTCCATCTATTCAAGCATCCCAGAACCAGTGGAGAATAGATCACAAAGGCAAAACAAAGATGTCCACATCAAAGAAGACACTCCCTAGTCTTTTTTCGGTGGTGCCTCTCAGAACAATAGGGTAGGAGCTGGAATAGTTATCCATGTAAATGCAAACCATACCCTCAAAGCCTCAATTGGTCTAGGGACAGGAACAAACAACTATGCAGAATTATCAGCTTTGAAGTTGCTCCTATGCTGGCTCATACAAAGGAACATCATCACAATTCAGATCTTTGGAGACTCATTAAATGTTATAAATTGGGTCAATGAGAAAAGTTCATGCAATAACCAAATTCTAAAACCTTTGCTGGAAAAAATTATGGTATTAAAATCATCTTTTAACAGTTTCTTTTTACATCATATTTACAGGGACATAAATGATACAGCAGACAAGCTTTCTAAAGAAGGTCTGCAGCAGAATCTGGGTAGCTGGAAAATCATAGAGGAAAATCAGGGACAAATTCATACTTCAGATCAGCCGCCTCATTCATGAGCACAGGGACAACATTATCACTTTTTTTTATTTATGTCATACTTTTTATACAGACTTTATTATGCTATTCTGGTAAAAATGCAGTTTCGGACATCTTAGAACTTTAACAATTTTTGTAAGGGTCGTTTTCCTTTTTGAGGAGGCCCGTCTATATGATGGTTTCATTGTTGCCCTTTCTAGGAAGGGCCATCATGGTGTATGGATGGACAGTATCAAACAACTAGCTCTTTTTGGTTTTTTTCAGCTGTCTTTATTTTTTAAAACAGTTGGTCCTTCATGATGAAAGGACACCTTTTTTGATTGCATGTGCAGTCAAACAACAGCATCTGAAATGAACAAGCATTTGCAATGTAACTTTTTATTCCCTTAATAAAAAGTTCGCTTTTTCTTTGGGGGAAAAAAAATGTACTCTTGTAATTTGCAAAATTATGAAATACCTTTGGGTTCCCACCTCTTTTTAGAGATCCCTAAAGCTGTACTTTTCAATCTCTATATTTTTTCTCTATCTACAATAAGCTTCCTCTTCATTTTTTCCAACAACTTCAAGATTTTTTTAAGGACTCATTGAGACCTTCTTTAGTTTCTCCAGCATAAGAGCGATTTGAAGTTATATAGAAACCAAGTCATTTTCATCCTTGACTCCTTTTTTATAAGTCGAAGGAGACAACACCTTCTTGACAAATTTGATGTTTTGAGCAAATTGAATTGATCTGTAAACTTTCGTGGATATTCCAATTGACAATTCGTCACAATAGATTTGATGACATTATACTTAAAAATTCCAAAATATACATTATCACAATTTTATATCTCTTTAGATTTATAGATATGTAGATTATTGTTAATAGCATATACACGTGAATTACAATTATGTAGAAAAGAGAATGGAAAAATAAAAGCTCACAAACACATTTGACACGTGATATGACCTAGGAAATCCTTTAGGGGAAAAACCCAACTAGAAGGTGAGGTCGCTCCGCTCTCTTTCTTTGAATGGAAATATGGATACTAGTACAAAGAAGTATGAACTATGGTTGAACTATGGTCTGTGGAATACTACTGTGCACAAATCCTCTTTGTGTGCTCTATCTCATATCCCTCTTGGCTATTTTTTCTCAAATATGGAACAAATGCACTCGAAAGAATCAAACCCCTTTTCCTCCTAGTGGCCTAGTTATAACACAACCTAATAACCTACTAGTGGTTAGGTTTGACTACCTCAACTCTTAACTAGAGTTACACCATTGAATCGTATAGATTCTTCTACATCATAATCACATGTCTAGCCCATTTTTCATGAATAATGGGGTCCGATGTGACATCCTCTTGAATTATGGTGGTGAAAACATGAAGGTCAACTTTTGAGTGGCATAACTTTCGCACAGAAACTCTGATTAACACTATTCTTGCATCGTTGGAAAGGTATTTATGTGTAGAATATTAAAAAAATGGTGCAATGTTAAAGCAAAAAAATTTTACCCTCCAAAAAATGTCGTTTGATGCCTAAATATACTCCCAGAAGGTTTCAGACCCCAATTTGCCAAACTGGGTCCCGCAAGTAAAAATGGTCCTAAGAGTTGGTTCCTCCACTTTTTCCACTCTAAAAGCATCGAGATAGATGACATATAATATAATTATGCAATATAGATCACGAATACATGTTTATTCTCCCTTAGACGCATCTTAATTCTTCCATTCTTTTTTTACTAGATGTACAAAACCATCATCCTCCAACCAATATTGATTAAATTTAAGAGGGCTTGGGGGATCCTCTTTTGCAATTTCAAAAAGCATAAGGATATGGTCTAAGTCCTCTCAACTTATAATTCATGACATAACTTTGTATTGGTTATGGACCAAATCTCAAGAAATAAGAAAGTAATCAATCCTTTTAGGAATTCATGCTTTCCCAAGCCTTAGATTCTTCCATGTTGGAGGCATAACACTGGGTTCAACATCCACCCAACCCATTTCCTCTATCAAGCTGAAAAAAAATTCTATCAAAGGATTTCCCCTTATAACACATCCCAAATTTCAACTCTACTAAAGGTAAAATTTAAATAACTTCCTAAAATAAGATTTATCATCTTAAAGCATCACTAGCAAGTATTCTCTCTCAGAAATCATCCTATTTATGTAAGGCCCATAAATTCTCACCACCAAAAAAGAAAAAAAAACTTCCTTAAGTTGCAAGGAGGTGAGTTCCACTCCAATTCCTAAATCAAGAAAAATAGAACTAGTTATACTCACAACCTCATAGTGTGTTTCCTTTACCTTGCAATCAACACTCCTGACCTACCTATAGAGTTGATTGAAAGAAAATATTGATCCTTTAAGAATTTTGAAAGCTCCCTAACAATCTTGTCCCATCCTCCAACATCTCCTCCTATAATATCACATCAATCTTATGTAACCTGACAAACCTTATGAAAGAAACTTTTTATTGTAAGGTTTCCCACCCCTACCACATTGAAAGTCATAATAATCACGATAAACCATCCTCTACGGCATAATAATCACGATAAACCATCCTCTACAGCAAGGGTTTTAAGAGACTCCTCAATAATTTATGCTTGCATAGTGTAATTTATTCTTTGCCTTGATCTAAGCTAAGTACATATGAGATTTCCATCCCATCCCCATATTTGTTTTCCCTTATAATTCATCTAAACTAAGTCCCCCTTAAATATCAGACTCTACCTTTCCAACTCTCAATATTCTAGGTCTTAGAGAATATCCCCATGTTATAGAACAATTGAAAGAATCTTCACGAAACACAAGCATAGAAACATTATAAACTCCCCAATTTCCTTTAAAAATATTAATAAGATGAGGATTTTAATTCCCTTTATCTAATACATCCTCACTGCGAGGTTTTGGGAAAAGACCTTCCATAATAAAGAAATCCCAAATTTCAAAGTTAGAGGGGGAAGATATATTAGATTGGATATTTCTAAGCTTTTTTTCACCCCCAAATCCTTTATGGAATTTATGGGAAAGACAAAATTAGGATGAATCAGAATAGACATGCTTGAAGAACTTGGATCCATGAATGAAGAGAATATAGCCATTTCCTCTAGTAGTTCTTTAGGGCTCATTTCCTTAAACTTTAGAGCCTTAGGCATAGTCTTAGCACAATATTACTCATGAAAAACCTCCTTTTTCCCTTCATTGACCAAAACCCTCTATTGTGTAGGAAAATGAGATGTTTCCTTTGAGCTTCCTTCACCTACCTTCCCAATCTCCAAAATAAATAACCTAGCTCTAGTGCCCCTCCCCTTTGATTCTAGGACTTTTGTACCTCCTCCTTCCTCCATACTTTCTTAGTCAATTTTAGAGCATAGTCAAAATTTAGTGGACATATGCATGATACCTTACACACTGAAAGGAAACCCTTGCATAATATAACACCTAGTAGTGTTGTCTTCTCTTGAGCTATATTGCCATTCAATGTGCCACTTCTTCCAAGTGTTGATGCAAGATGAGTCTTTGCAATTTCCTCATTGTTGTCCTTCTATAATCTACTATAGGAAGGATGGTGTGGTCATTTGTTGTCACCCTAATCCACTACTACTCTTTCTTCTGACGAGTAGGTAAATTCCACCAATTTTTTGCCTTCACAAATGTGATATTGGTGTTCATGGCCTTTTCCTCTTTACTATAATGGGGCTTAGGATACCTTGCCTTCTTTTCCCTAGACCTTGTTCATCATAGCTCATTTTCCATAATAGTTTTGAACTAATCTCATTGGTATGCTTTTCAAATTCACCAAAATATTGTCAAGAAATGTCTTAAAAAGGTGATCTTACTAAACTTGTCTCAATCATGGTGCCTGTTATCACATGCTAATTTTTAATTTTTTTTTTTAGCAAAAAAATTATTTTTTCTAAACTAAAATTGATTAGAAGGGTCATTTTGCTTTCAAAATTATGGACGCTGATCATCAAGATCTAAGTCTTGGGTTTCTTTGGTGAAAATAAATAAATAAGAAAATTTGGTTTTTTTAAGCCAAATTTGGCTTTCGGGCTTATGTAGGTTGGTTTATTAATTTTTATAAAAACATATTGGGCCCCAAGTGTCAATATCCAAGTATTCAAACCAAGCCCCAAGCTATTAGCAAGTGCCAATATCCAAGTATTCAAACCAAGCCCCAAGCTATTAGCAAACACAACACATGAGTCATTCAACAACAAGTCACAACCCATGTCAACAACTAAGTGCCAAGCACAAAGCCACAAAGGACAAAGGACAACCTCATTACACAACATGTCGAAAGGCAAAGTAAACCTTTGTGAATATAGAGACTAAATCTTTCTTTATCCTTTTGCATGTGGGATATATCTGTCCCATGGCCATATAAGAAACATTGCACTTCTCAGTGTCGAGACCCAAATTGACACTTCAAAGCAATGGCACAGAACGCCACATATCCCATTTTGAATGCCAAATGTCCAAATGGATGCCCACCATGGAGTTCACAATCGTTAAGAGAAGATCACTCATCTAATAGGATTAAACTAAGTGTTATTTCTACTAACAAGTGTCAAGTATAAATTTCAGTTGCTAGGGTTTCTTTGTGCATAGGTGTTGGACGTGAAAGATTACAAAGATATTAATAGTAAAGGTTTGACTACTGACAGGAAGTGTTACTTCTTCCCAAAAGCTTAGCTCCTCCATCGGTGCCAATAAAACGAGCACGAAGAGCTGTACTAGTTTAAATGGAAATGTGAATGGTGGAAAAAATAGTGGCACAAATAATGAAGACCCAATTGGAGTTGACATAAGGAAAAGGAGTGAAAAATTAGATGGTGGTACCATTGCTGATGTTGCCTTATCTTTGTCTGTAGCTATGGTAATCTGTCTTGGAGCAGTTTATTTCATGCTTTTAAAATGTAGGAACCAAAGCAGGGCAATTCCAACTGTTATGCCCACATTTGCCTCATCATTAACAAAAATATCAAGTGGTGGTTCCATCCTCTCAAGTAGCATGGCAAGCTCAATATCACTTTCATTTGTTTCAAGTATGGCTACCTATAAAGGATCAGTAAAAGTATTCACACTAGCTGAGCTTGAAAAGGCCACATATAATTTTAGTTCTTGAAATATACTTGGAGAGGGAGGCTCTGGACGTGTTTTTCATGGAGTACTGGAAGATGGAACAAAGTTAGCCATGAAAGTTCTTAGAAGGGATAACCAGCAAGGAGGGCTTGGAGAAGTTAGTAGACCCTGCTTTAAATGGATCTTTTTCATTTCACAACATGGCAATAGTTGTAGTTATTGCTTCAATGTGTGTCCAACATGAGGTCTCTCAAAAGCCATTTATGGGTGAAGTTGTGCAAGCCTTGAAACTTGTTTATAATGATTCTGACACAAGTAATGGAGGAGTTATGGAAATTTTGGCATCTTCACATTTCCTCTTTTCTTTTGGTTTTGAGAAGTGCAACATGGTGCTCTTCCACGCGAATTCTAGAACCGTGGTGCAACAAAACCAAGGGATCTTTTTATTATGCTTGGTTGTGAATTAATGGAGATATATTTTGCTATGGATTTCCTTCATACAAATACCAAGAGTTTATTGCATGTAAATGTGTTGATTTTTTTCGCCAACAGAAAGGTGTCCCGGTCGTGCTGGACACGGGGTCTAATTGCACATTGCATGGAGGGAGTATGGCACATCATGAATATGTTTCCAAGTGACCATTATGGTTTGTTTCTTAAAATAATTGACTGTTACTCAAAGAAATTTGTCCTGAAACTGTAACTCTGTTGCTAAGGATTTGCCTTTCAACATTTTATGTGCCCAATTACTCGTGAATTTTAAAGTAGCCATGAATCATTTGGGGCTGGGATATAATTTCGAACAATGTTTAATGAGGGATAAACTTGTTCCAGAGCTCAACAACATCATTTTGAAGGAAAATATGGCAGTAAGTAACCTTGTGACACTTTTATCATACAACAGAGTAAAATCTAAATAGGGAACTCGTTGCGCAAGTTTCGAAACTTTCAGTTGCACAACGAAATTCTATCTCCACGCTGCGAAACTATGACAGAGCACCTAGAATGCCTCCAGATCAATGAGAACGGGTCAACAGGTGTGCCAGATCATCTACATCGAATTAAGGAGTCAAGAATAATCATGATAGGGATTTAAAGATTTTCTTGATCAAGTTGTCATGTTGCATTTAATGAGTCAAACCTAACTCCTGTTTTCTAGTAGATAATTCATAATTTATTGATATATTATTGTAACTAAAATCTATTGTGGGGAAGGTGGATGAATTCAAATCCCTAAGCCTAGGGACGAGTCTTTACTATATATCTTGCAAAATTTATAGACAAAGGGGTTGGTTGGTCAGGGTTTAGAAGAAGAGACATTATGTATCGCATATTCTTGATATATTTTTCCAGTGAATGAAAAGATAGAGATATGATTTTACAGGGATTCCTATGTCAATTTTTATAGAGATGTGCTTCCTTGTATTGTAAGTTATCTTTTGTTATCAATCATGCTTTGAATGTGTGTCTCCTTGTTTAGCTAAGAAAAGGTTTATCTCAAAATTCACTATTAAAAGTGCTCTCTTATAGTTTGCTAAACAATTAATGTTTTTCCTCTTTAATGACATTTAGAATTCATACATACAGTTAGATGCTTTATATGTCATTGTTCACTTTTCCTCTGCTCACCCTTCTACAACGGATTTAACTGAAAACTCCAGAAGGACTGCCTACCTTTCCCCTATAGAAGATTCCTCATCTCTTCATCTTGTCACTTGAAAATCATCAGCTTAACAAGACTCCATGTCCAATGGACCTGTCTTCTCCCCAACTAGCAAACTTTAAAAACCTATATTCCTCTGAGCACCATACCTAGCCTAAGATCAAAGTGACTAAAGATTTGGACAGAGAGAGCCCTCTCTGAAACTGGAAGGGCTAGATTCCAACTTCCAAGTGGTTTTTAGTTACCTTTGGGTTCCTCTCCTCAACCTGGAGGACTTACGAAGTGCTAACATAGTGGCGTTGTTGGTGGGGAACGAAGGTTCCATCCTCCTCGAGAAAGATCATCAAAGTTTTAGATCTGATTGCTGATGGTGGTCAACAATCATACATAAGGAGGCTACGTCATTCACCTGGTGACTCCAATCAAGTTTCAACCTGATCCAAAGACTCCACTGAAAGCAGGATCTATAAATCAGGGCTTTACTAGCGACTCTATTGGCTCAAGATGGATCACATATCTACAAGGTATGCTCCTATGCATCACATTCATATTCCAGGATTTCCAAATCACATGCCTTGTGTAGATTGACATACTTATTTGCCAAGATTCAAAGATCAGGTAGGAGATGATGCTGCTCTTCACTTGGTTAAATTTCACATGCATGTGTGTAGACTTAAGGTTAAATCCCATGAAGACTACCTGATGAATATGTTTAAGGTTACTTTGGAGGGTAAAGTGAGATCCTGGTATGAAGGTTTGTCACCTGGTAGCTTGTATTCCCTTAACGATTTTCATTTAGTATTTTTTGAGAAATACAAAGAATCTCGTCCTTCTTTGTCATTGGTTGAGAATTGTTGTGACCATTTTGAGGATTTCATTCAAAATCTGGAAAATTATTATGGCGATGAAGAATTCATGGATGAAGAAATCCTAGAAGCTTTGTACGAGAACCCTTTTCATCATCAAGAAGAAATGGTAGCTTCTCTCTTGGATGAAAATGAAACCGAGTCGGATTTTAATGATGATAGTCATGTTCGATCCTCTGAAGTTGACAAAAATTTGTAGCAGTCTTGGTAGTATTTTTGCGATCAAAAGTATGAGGATAGTTATTCATATCTTTCTTCAAATTGTTCATTTCCCAAATCATTGATTCAAGAACAAATAGATCGAAATCAATTTTCTGAAGCAACAAGTGTAGAAGCTTTAGACACTCAAACAACACATATCATAAAGCTTCAGGAAAGCAACAACCCAACATATGACACTCTTCAAACGTAAACACATGAAGATAATGAAGATCATAGACTAAAAATTCAATCAAATATGCTATTTTGTCAAGAAATTGTTTATGACGAGTCTCAGAAAAACATTAAGTTTACTTTAAATAAAGAGCTCATGCCCACACATGACAGCCGTGGCTTAGAACTTGGGAGAAATAATGAGGAAGAAAATGTTGTTTTAAATCCCTTTGAAAATGAAAATATTATTCAAGACTATACATTCTTTGAAGTGATCAATTCTGAGATTTTGAAAAAGAAAATTGATATCCTTAATGACATGAATGAGGAAATAAACATACGGGATATAGTTGTTTCGATTAAAGCTTTTCATGAGTATTCAAACCTTTTACTTGTGGATAATATGAATGAAAATTTTATCAAACAAACTGCTATCTTTTCTTTTGTCAATGATTCTGGGTTTCATAATAAAAGCTATGAGAACACAAGAAAAGTCATTCAACGTTCAAAAAATGAGAAGTCTAATGAAGAAGAACAATTAGCCATTATCCTTTAAGGCTACTCCCTTCTTTTTGTTGATCATCAAGAAAAGGTAATCATTCATGGATTTCAAGGTCCTCTTGCTAGTTTGTCACAATCATCAATGAAGGTAGATTTTGCAGCATTCCTGCACCAATAATATCAGTTTCAGTTACAATTTGAGTTTCCATTCTCTTATTTTTTCTCCCTGCTCAAGGAAATTGTGAGCATAATTCAAGTAAGTGGCCATCTGCTTTCATGGTTACACTGGCTCTTTGACTTTACATGAATGAGAAACCCATCTTTCAGTTTAGTAAATAGGTGTGAATAAAACGTGTGCAATCAGTTTTAGCATTTGGTTTTCAGTCTTTCAAGCAGTTTTTCTAAGTTAGTCTTCAACTTTCAGCTTGCAAATTCAATATGGATTTGCATTGCGATTAATTTCAGATCATGTTCGTGTGTGGTATTGAATTGGTTTTAGTTACCAGTTGGTGAAGGTCACAGGTCAGAGCAAGTTGCAGTCTTCGAGTTAGGAGTATCCCAATGGATTAGGCACTGAATCTGTGGTTCTCTAGTGGCTTGCAGGGAGGACGCCATCCCTAGTAGGAGCCAATGTTATCACATGCTATTTTTTTTTAATTGATTTTTTCTAAAATAAAAGTGATTAAAAAGGTAATTTTTCTTTCAAAATGATGGAAGGCTGATCATCAAGATCTAAGTCCTAGGTTTCTTTCATCAAATCACAAAAAAATAAAATAAAATAAAAAAATAAATAAAAATGGTTTTTATAGCCAAATTTGGCTTTCTGACTTATGCAGGTTGTTTTATTATTTTTTATCAAAATATATTAGGCCACAAGTGCCAATCTCCAAGTATTCAAACCAAGCCCTGAGATATCAGCCAACGTAGCACATGAGTCATTCAACCACAAGTCACAACCTAGGTCAACAACTAAGTGCCAAGCCCCAAGCCACAAAGGACAAAGGACGATCTCATTTCACAGTGCGTTGAAAGGCAATGTAAACCTCCGTGAATACAGACAATAAGTCTTTCTTAATCCTTTTACATGTGGTATATATTTGTCCCATGACCAAATAAGAAACATTGTGCTTCTCAGTGCCGAGACCCAAATTGACACTTCAAAGCAATGGCATAGAATGCCACATATCCCAGTCTGAATGCCAAATGTACAAATGGATGCCACCATGGAGTTCACAATCGTCAAGAGAAGATCGCTCATATACTAGGATTAAACTAACTGTTATTTTTGCTAACAAGTGTCAAGTATAAATTTCAGCTGTCAGGGTTTCTTTATGCAGATGTGTTGGAGGCGAAAGCTTACAAAGATATCAATAGTAAAGGTTTGACTATTGACATGAAGTGTTTCTTCTTCCCAAAAACTTAGCTCCTCCATCAGTGCCAAGAAAACAGGCACGAAGACTTGTACTAGTTTAAATGGAAATGTGAATGGTGGAAACAACAGTGGCACAAATAATGAAGATGCAATTGGGGTTGACATAAGGAAAAAGAGTGAAAAATTGGATGATGGTACTATTGTTGTTGTTGCCTTGTTCGTCTGTGGCCATGGTAATATGTCTTGGAGCAATTAATTTCATGATTTTAAAAGTAGGAACCAACGCAGGTCAACTCCAACTATTGTGCCCACATTTACCTTTTCACTAACAAAAAGATCAAGTGGTGGTTCCATCCTCTCAAGTAGCATGGAAAGCTTAATGTCACTTTCATTTATTTCAAGTATGGCTACCTATACAGGATTTGTAAAAGTATTCACACTAGCTGAGCTTGAAAAGGCCACATATAATTTCATTTCTCGAAAAATACTTGGAGAGGGAAGCTCTGGACATGTGTTTCATGGAGTACTGGAAGATGGAACAAAGTTAGCCATGAAAGTTCTTAGAAGGGATAACCAACAAAGAGGGCTTGGAAGTGTTAGTAGAGCCTTCTTTAAATGGATCTTTTTCATTTCACAACATGGAAAGAGTTACAATTATTGCTTCAATGTGTGTCCAACATGAGGTCTCTCACAGGCCATTTACGAGTGAAGTTGTGAAAGCCTTAAAACTCGTTTATAATGATTCTGACACAAGTAATAGAGGCGTTATGGAAATTTTAGCATCTGTATATTTCCTCTTTTCTTTTGGGTTTGAGAAGTGCAACATGGTGCTCTTCCATGCAAAATCTAGAACTGTGGTGCAACAAAGCCAAGGGATCTTTCTACTGTGTTCGGTTGTGAATTAATGGAGATATGTTTTTCTATGGATTTCCTTCATACAAATACCAAGAGTTTATTGCATGTAAATGTGTTTATTATTATCGCCAGCAGAAAGGTGTCTTAACTGTGCTGGACGTGGGGTCT
Source organism: Pinus taeda (assembly GCA_000404065.3). Taxonomy (NCBI): domain Eukaryota; kingdom Viridiplantae; phylum Streptophyta; class Pinopsida; order Pinales; family Pinaceae; genus Pinus; species Pinus taeda. The sequence goes on from APFE030800323.1 coordinate 41,305, forward strand.
AATCACAGATTGCATGGAGGGAGTAGGACACATCATTAATATGTTGCCAAGTGACCATTATGGTTTATTTCTTAAAAGGATTAAACCAATAAAATTATTGTTACTCAAAGAAATTTGTGCTAAAACTATAACTCTGCTGCTGAGGATTTGCCTTTCAACATTTTGTGTGCCCAATTACTCGTGGATTTAAAAGTAGCCTTGAATCATTTTGGGTTGGGATATAATTTTGCAAATAATGTTTAAAGAGGGATAAACTTGTTCCAAAGCTCAACAACATCATTTTGAAGGAAAATATGGCAATAAGTAACCTTCTGACACTTTGATCATACAACAGAGTAAAATCTAAATAGGGTACTCGCTGCGCAAGTTCTGAAACTTTCAATTGCGCGACGAAATTCCATCTCCACGTCGCGCAATTGTGACAAAGCACCTAGAATGACTCCAGATCATTGAGAACAGGTCAACAAGTGTGAAATATCATCTACATCGAATTCAGGAGTCAAGAATCATCATGATAGGGATTCAAAGATTTGCTTTATCAAGTTGTCATGTTGCATTTAATGAGTCAAACTTGACTCCTATTTTCTAGCAAATAATTCATATTTTATTGCTATATTATTGTAACTAAAATTTGTTGTGAGGAAGTTGGATGAATTCAAATCCTTGACCCCAGGGACAAGTCTTTAATATATTTCTAGTAAAATTTATAGACAAAGGGGTTGGTTGATCAGTGTAACAACCTTCGTGAAAATTCCATGTAATAAAAGTTAATAAAGGAAAAATAATAACCACGGATTATGGGACACTTATTCCAAGCTAAATCTTGGGAAAAACATCTTAGTGTGGGTGTTCATTTGGTTTATTATGGCTAAGGAAATTGGCAAAGGCAATGGCTAAGGAAATTGGCAAAGGCAATGGCTAAGGAAATTGGCAAAGGCAATGGCTAAGGCATTTGGAAAGGCAAAGTGGCACTAATTGGCATTTTATTTATGAAAATAATGGAAATTAGGAGAAAAGGAAGGTGAAAGTTCACAGGTTGCATGTGAGGAGGAAAATGAAGAAAATATAGGCATAATTGATAAAAAGGCTTCTACGGATCAATTAGTACCTTTTTGTTAGTGTTACCTTTTGTTAGTTCAATTTTGGAGCTCTCTCGTTATTCTCTCTCTCTCACACTCTTGGAAACTTGGAATTTTCTTGGAACATTTCAACATTGGATCAAGAAATGTAAAGGAGGCAAAGAGGAAGTAGAGATCAAGCAAGGAAGAACAGGATCAAGCAACTACAACAAGATTCTTTGCAAGTATCGATTTGCATGTGTGGTTTCCTTGCTATATTTGGCATGCATGTTGTTGCATGTGTGTTATTGGTTCTCTTTCTGTCATTGGTATGGGTTTTGCCAGGTGTTACAATATTTTTCAGCCTCGCCTTGCCATTTATGGATACCCATGGTGTGATGGGGTTCTCATATTTTGGTTGAGCTGGATTGCTGGATGGATTCAAAGCTAAGTGAGGTGGATCTCTGAATAAAATAACACATGGCCTAGTGACCCCTGAACAAGACTATGGGTTGCGGTAAAGCCATATTTTGTGTTGCCTCGGTGGGCCTAGTAATCCTCGACCAGTGGATGGCGGCATATATGGTAAAGCCTAGAGGTGGGTGCTCTCCATAAGGCCTAGTAATCTTGGGATGGGTATACTGTAAAGCCTGGAGAGTGGAGTCTCAGTTAGGGCCTAGTGATATAGTGTGGATTGCGGTAAAGCCTAAAGACTAGGAGACAGGAAAATTCCTCATGATGTAGGTGGAGAAATCCGGTGGCATCCATGCTTGTTTTGGCCTAGTGATCTGGTGTGGATTGCGGTAAAGCCTAGTTTCTATTGATGAGGGTGAGGTGGTTTAGCCTTAGGATGCCCTAGTTCATTTTTTTGGTTTGAGTCCCACATTCATGCTTGGAATATGGCATAAGGGTGATTGGCTAAAGAGAGACTTGGCTTAGTCAATCTATGGTCAGGTGGAATGTGGTAGTCCCATATCGGTTTGGCCTTCGCATTCATTAATAAGAGGTTCTTTTCTTGGTATCTTATGTGTAAATGTACTGGTTTATATGTGGATTCTATCACTGATGTATCCTTGATATTTTTGTTGTTATTATGCTAGTTATAAGCATGTATTATGACAATGATGATGTATGGTTCTCCTCATGTTTTGATTTGTAAATGAATGAACAATGTATCTATGACCTAATAGATGATAATGCAACTAATAATATAAGGGAACAATGCTTCTCAGTGATTCTCAAATAAGTATGAGACCCCTATGATTAGATCTGTTGTTTAAACTTGTAGATTACATGTTTGTGACATGTTTGACGAAACGCCTGTCATGGCTAGCAGGCGTCCAGTCTAGTCCTTGTTGATGTTTTTACAAATGTATCTTTGTTCCACTGTGAAATTTCATTTATGAACCTGTCATTGAGTTCTGGGCTCTGGACTTGAAAAAGTGACACAAATCTCGGAGTTGAGGCAGAAGACTGAGGAGAAAATTCCCTAGACGTACTCTTGTCCATATCAAAGGAGCATCCAAGGGTGTAATGGTTTAAAAAATCAGTGGGACCCAGGGACTGGTCATGGGGATGACTGGGAAGTCTTATGGGAGTCCTGTAATAGGTATAGAAGGACCGTGTTGTGGGTTTCTGTCGATTCCACTTCCTTAAGGTCACCACGAAGTTTGAATCCCATTATAGTGGCCTCTCGTCGCATATTTACCTTGGTTGGTTGGTTACTTGGGTAGATGTGGGATGAGGGTGTTAGGACAAGGGTTTAGAAGAAGAGACACTGTGTAATGTGTAATTATGATATATTTTTCAAGTGAATGAAAATACAAAGATATGATTTTACAGGGATTCCTGTGTCAGTTTTTATGGAGATGTGCTTCCTTGTATTGTAAGTTATCTTTTGTTATCAATCATGATTTGAATGGGTGTCTTCTTGTTTAGCTAAGCAAAGGTTTATCTCAAAATTCACTGTGAAAAGTGATTTGTTATAGTTTGCTAAACAATCAATGTTTTTCCTCTTTAATGACATTTAAATTTCATCCATACAATTAGATGCTTTATATGTCATTGTTCACCTTTCCTCTGCTCACCCTTCTACAACAAATTTAATTGAAAACTCCAAAAGAATTGCCTACCTTGCCCTTGTAGAATATTCCTCATCTCTTCATCTTCTCACTGGAAAATCATCAACTTAACATGACTCCATGCCTAATGGATCTGTCTTTTACTCTGCCAAGAAACTTTTAAAACCTATATCCCTCTGAGCACCATGCCTAGCCTAATATCTAAGTGAGATTTGGACAGAGAGAGCCCTCTTTGAAGATGGAAGGGTTAGATTCCAACTTCCAAATGGTTTGTGGTTACCTTTGGGTTCCTCTCCTCAGCCTAGAGGAATTACAAAGTGCTAACAATGCCAACTTCAATATTGAGAATGGAAGGATGTCTTGCTTCCTTGTGTTCTTGGACAAACACTTGTAGTTTTGTCAATGCCTCCTCCTTGGACTTTCTCTAAGAACTCCTAGCGCAACGAGGTCATCATCTAAGTGAGTATGTTTTACTATCAACTACTCATCTGGATGACCTTCTTTACCAATTGTAGAAGTTGCACTGCCATGATATGCAACACTGAAGACTAACATTGACATTGGTCTTAGATGTAAGCTCTTGATCACTCATAACGCTGAGGAGAATGGATTTAAAGGAAGAAAACACTAAAATACAAGATGATATGTACTTCCAAAACATGTCACAACCATCAAAATTATATAAAATATGTAGATATTGAGTTCCTCAATGCCAAATCGTCTTCAAAAAATGAAGACTCCGTAACATATTGTTTTTGAGAAAAAGAAATATAGCAACTTATCTGATAGTAAATGATAGATGTTTTTTCTTTCATAAAAGAAAAGAGAGAGGAAAATCACGAAAAAGGAAAATAATATTAATAATTTGATCTTAGGTTTCCAATAAGTCTAGTAGAATTGTAATTGACCTTTCATAATAATCTCACATTTATGTAGATATCTCCTACTATGATAGTTGTGAGGGATTCATGTCATTTATCAAATCAGTTCTTGAGCAATGGTGATAATCTTACTGAGGTCTCCACATTCTTCTCCATTTTTTCCATTCTTTGATCATACATTTAGACCTTCTCCTTCAAGTGCTTGTTCTCTATTTAAAACTAAACATTAATGGTTTGTAAGTCTTCCAACCTTTATCTATTTGCTTTACACATGGCAAGTTTGCTTAGTCTTCAAAGTTTTGACGAATGTGTCATGGTTAATGATTTAACTACTCTAATACGTTATGATTAGTAAACAAGGGACTTATAGCCCACTCAGTTCACCGACACAAATATCTTCTGCAAATAAATTTTTGTGTTATATTGAGAACTCTATCTTCGTAATGGCTATTAGGCCTTTATTCTTGATGTAGGTCTAAGTGGAAAACTAGTGTGCAATGTTATTTTGGATTAGTGAGATGGCCTATTCTTTGGTATAACCTACACATAAGAAACCAATTGACAATCCCAATATAACCCAAATTTCACAATTGCTTTATTGTTAATACTCTGTCTTCAGTGCACCTCCTTTGCACATGATTTCCAACTAAAGTAAATCAATTAAGGTAATCAAGACTAAGATATTTTTGTGGCATTGTGTGCAGATTTAGTGTTAAATGTAGTGGTTTGATTGATGAATGGTAAACCTGTCCCAAATGTCAAATGCCTTGGGAAATACCACCCAACCAATGGTGCCAACTGTTGGTGCAACTTGTAAGGGTTATCACCCTACCAAAATTAAGTTAACTCCATTTATTATCAATAGCCGAACACCAAGATAATAAATTACTTTAACCTTAAGACAAATCAATAATAAGCACAATGTATTGTTGTAGAAAGGAATAAGAATAGGCTTCAACTTAAGTATTGGTGCAATTTGTAAGGGTTATTACCCCACCAAAATTAGGTATGCACAAGTTAACTCCATTTATTATCAATAGCCAAACAACAAATGGTCAATTACTTCAACCTTAAAGACAAATCAATAATAATCACAGTGTATTGCTAAACAACAAAATAACCAATTACTTTAAAGACAAATCAATAATAAGCACAATGCGTTGTGTTGTAGCAAGGAAGAACAACAAAATAGCCAATTATTTCAACTTTAAAGATAAACCAATAATAAGCACAATGTATTGTTGTAACAAGGAAGAACAATAAAATAGCGATTTACTTCAACTTTAAAGACAAATCAATAATAAGTATAATGTATTGTTATGGTAAGAAAGAAGAATAAACTTCAATTCATATATTGGTGCAACTTGTAAGAGTTATCATCCCATAAAAAATTGAGTATACTCAAAATTAATTCCATATATCATCAATAATTGAACCTTAAAAACAAATCAATAATAAGCACAATATATTATTATAAAAAAATACAAGATTCAACTTAAATATTAGTGCAACTTGTAAAAGCTATCACTCACAAAAATTGAGTATTCACACTGTTAACTTCATTTATTATCAAAATTGAGTATTCACACTGTTAACTTCATTTATTATCCATAATTAAACAACTAAATATTTTATCAATAACTTAAAACTAAATATTCAATTACTTTAACCTTAAAACAAATCAATAATAAACGCAATGAATTATAATAGCCGAGAAAAAAAACATAATTAAACTTCAGTACTAGTGAAGCCTATAAGAGTTATCAGTCCACCAAAATTAAATATATATGAAGTTAATTCTATTTGTTATCAATAGCCAAACAACAAAATAGTTAATGGCTTCCATTCCAAAGACAAATTAACAATAACCAGAATATATTGTTGTAACAAGGAAGAAGAACAAGTTTCAAACTCAATTTTTTTTTTTTAAATGAGAAACAATTTTTTTTTTTTTTTTTTTACAAATATATATTCAGGAAATGAACTAATTAAATTTTAAAAATAAATACTATATATAACTATTTTATATTTTCAATTTTTTTCAAGTGAAACTGTGATTTTTGATTATTTAATATATATTTTTAATTATATAATAAATTAAATATTAATAGTTATATTTTCAATTTTTTTCAAGTGAAACTGTGATTTTGATTATTTAATATATTTTTTAATTATATAAATAAATTTAAATATTTAAAAAATATTTAAAATATGATATTGAAATTTATAATTGTAATAAATTTTTGCTTAATTTTATTTATAATTTTTTAAATGACAAAAAAGAGTTGTTTTTAGTGTCATTTTTTGGACTTTCTGATGTCTAATCTAGCTGTCTAAACTAGTTTTTCACTGTTTATATGGTGGGGCTCATAAGCTATCTAAAAAGAATTAGCAAATGGTAGTAGGTAGATGGTCTAATGTTATCTTCAATGAATGCCTAAGTGAAAGAAAGAAAACATGGATGAAACAAAACTACATATGAATGCAAAAATGAAATATCTACCTCAATACTTGTCCCACAAATAGCAAGGAGCTAAAGGATTTTGTTATGGAGAAGTTTAGTAAACAAGGATTGGGAAAAGAGTTGGGTAGAAAGAAGAAGTACTGCATTGATGAATTCAACCCTACATGTGATCTACAACAAAAAGAGTTCATTGGAGCTAGCATTCACTGGAGGGCAAAGGTTCTTATTGTTCAATTAAGAACCAACTCGCATCAATTTCGGTGTGAAACAAGATGGTGGAAAAGGCCTAAAGAAGCTTATGAAGAATGGGTGTGTACATTTTTCATGTCTGGGGCAGTGGAATGTGATGCATTCAAAGACATCAGAGAAAGTTATGGGAATATGCTAGCATAGGTTTCTTGGCATTGTCAAGTGAGGGGATTGTCGGAAAGTTGGGCCAGCTCATCATCAATTTGTACGTTAAAATATCATTTCATTTTACTTTATTATGGATTCATCACCTTGAAAAGTTCCTAAGGCACTTCGATTGAATAAGGGTTACCCATCAAACTTGTGATTTCAATAAATTTTTGACTGATTTTCGAGAAATAAGACCCACCAAAAAAAACTTTCATAAAAACAAATCTGATTAAAATACCACCAATTTATTTTTCGGGGGATTCCCTTGCTGCTCGACGCTGTGGCTCCCACGCGCGCCTACCACTGACTGCGATCTGCGTGCGGCCGCCTGGGCCTCGGCCCCAACCATGGATCCTTCGGATCCCCCTTCGGATGGGTTGGATCATCAATGCGCCTTCTCAGCCCTGGTGAAATCGCTCCCTCTGCAGCGCCCCAGATCTGCCCTCTCAAAATTTGTGAAAAAGCTGGATGGACTCCAAGAGGTTCAGTTGCCTCCAGTCTTGCCCCGCATGGCCGCTCTGTCTCTGGCTGTAAAAGGCCTCATAGGTCAATTCACAGGCCTCTGGCCTTCTCCTCGAACCATTCAAAGATGGGTTGAAAGAAATTGGACTGATAAAATTCAAGGGAAGATCTCCATAAGGTTTTGTGGGAAAGGATATTTCACATTCCACTTCGAATCTAAAGAGGACAAGGACTTAATTTTCAGAAATGGGCCTTATTTCATGGACTCCAGGGGCCTGTACCTCAACAAATGGACTCGAGATTTTGACCCTAAACTGGACGTTCCCAGCGTCGTTCCGATCTGGGTTCGTCTTCCCCATCTCCCTCTCCACTGCTGGGGAGATGAATCTGTTCGAGCCATCGGGAACGCAGTAGGTAAATACATAGATCACAGCGAACCGAAAGAGAACATGCAATCATGTGCGAGGATTTGTGTTGAAGTGGATCTTGGCAAAGGACTCCCTGAAGCAATAAAACTGAAAGTGGACGAATGGAGCCATATCCAGCAGCTCGATTACGATCAGATTCCTTTTAAGTGCAAGGTATGTCATGAATACGGCCACTTTGCCAATCGATGTCCTAAACTTGTTGATGCAGAGAACGGTGATCAAGAAGGCCATTGGGAACTAGTCGAAAAGAAGAAGTCTGCCCCGACATCCAAAGCTCCTCTGGAATCTGACCCTCCTGTTCCCTCTGCTCCTCACCCCTCCTCATCCTCCCCTCCCCTTTATGCTCATCCCCCTCTTGATCTGCCCCTCCCTTCCTCTTCCAACCCCTTTTTTATTTTATCTTCCCTCGACCCTCCTCTCGAGGATCCCTCTCTGCTCCCCTTGATCCCCTCCAAACCTTCAGATCCTTCACCCTCCCTGATCCTCCCTTCGCAGGCTTCTCTCGATCGCCCTCTTCCTAGGCTTACCAGAAGCACATCTAAAGACCATGGATCCTCTTGCGACTCCTTCAAGAAACCAGGTCCTGGTAGAAAATCGGCCAAGCAGCATAGAGACGAGAATGCTCAAAAAGACATAGCCATGGGCACCCAAACCCCTATAGAAGCTTTCATCCTGGGGCAACATGAGAAGGAGTCAACTCAAGAGAGGCGAGCACCTCTCCGTAAACCAGTTACCCAATGATGAAAATGTTGTCTTGGAACAGTAGGGGTTTAGGGCACCCCTCAAAAGTTTTAGCCCTCAAATATCTTATACATAGTGAAAAACCAGACATAATTTTGATTCAGGAGACAAAACTAGAGTAACAAGAAATGAGAGGAATAATAGATCAGCAGAAACAATACCAAGGCTGTACCAGTGACTCAAGAGGAGCTTCCAGTGGAATTTCCACCCTTTGGGATCACAGCAAATGGAACTGCACATCAGTTAATCTACATCAGCACTGGATCAGAACGGTCCTGGATAATAAAATAGATAATCAATCAACAATTGTCTACAATGTCTACGCCCCCAACAATTACAGAGAAAAGGAAAGTTGTTGGGACGATTTGAAGGCTATCATCGATATAGAAACAACCTCAAACATTATTGTGGCAAGCGATCTTAACGTGATCTTAAATGTTAATGAAAAAAGGGAGGGTTGCTTTTTGCCTAACCCTTCCAGAGGCCATTTGGAAGCTATCATCCGAGACCAAGAACTGGTGGACGTTGTACCAAAAAATTGCAGGTACACCTAGAGCAACCGCAGGCTTGGCAATGACAACTTAATGGAAAGGCTGGACAAATTCTTAATTAATGTATCGTTCCTCTCCTCCTTTTCTGTGGGGTACGCTAGCATTTTATCCTCCTCAGCCTCTGATCATTACCCCATTACACTCATGCTGGAAACTCATTGTCCTCTCGGGTCAATTCCATTTAGGTTCAGTGCTCTTTGGAATTGGGATTCGACGGTCAGAGAAATTGTTCAAGGATCCTGGAACCAGCACGTTGAAGGCTCACCAGGTTTCATATGGGAATCTAAACTAAGAAGAACCAAACAGGTCATCAAAGAATGGGCCAGAACCAATTACAAAGAACCTGAAGAGACCAAAAAGAAAATTAAAAATGAAGTTGAATGCATCCAAAGAACGATAGAGGTTCAGGGCCTCTCTCATCAAAATAAGGAGCAAGAAGGCTCACTCTATGCACAGCTGAGTCACATAAACAGAGAAGAAGAGTTAAAATGGAGACTAAAGTGAAGGCAGCTTTGGCTACAAGGCGGTGATAAAAATACTGCTTTTTTTCACAAACAAGCCACGGCAAGAAAAATCAGGAACAATGTCAGCTCAATTTTGGACAATGAAGGCAACCAGCAAAATACCCAAGAGGCCATCAAAAGAGCTGCAACGGAATATTACAGAGAGCTTCTAATGGAAACCAAAGGAGAAGAGGATTATGCCGACTTTCTTCAATACTTGCCCAAGGAAATCACCAGAGAAATGAACAACAACCTGACAAAAGAAATTGAAGAGGAGGAAATCAAAAGAACGATTTGGACTATGAATCCTGATAAGGCTCCCGTGCCTGATGGATTCCCCATTTGTTTCTACAGGGCTTTTTGGGGTTTAATCAAAAGGGACTTGACAAAGATGATCGGATGGATCCAGAGAAAGGGTAAAATAGGAGGATATACCAACGCCACTTTTCTGGCTCTCATCCCTAAAGAAAACAGGCCCACTTATTTTTCTCGGTTTAGACCCATTTCCCTCTACAACTCCTATAAAACTTTGTCTAAAATCCTTGCCTCTCGTCTCAAACCCCTCCTCCCCTCTCTAATCTCGAATAATCAAGGAGGGTTCTTGACCAACAGACAAATTATTGACTCCATTCTCTTAGTCCAAGAAGCCATTCACTCGAGCCTCTCTAGGAAGGAGAAAGGGTTTATCCTTAAACTCGACCTTGCTAACGCCTTTGACAGAGTTAGGCATTATTTCCTTATAGTTGTATTGAAAAAGATGGGATTTGAGTTGCCTTTCATTAGCCTCATCACTGCTTGCATTTCTGGGCCTTGGATTTCCCCCTTGGTAAATGGTAGACAGGGTAAAGCCTTTCAGTCCTCCCGGTGTCTCAGATAGGGCTGCCCCCTTTCCCCGTATTTATTCATCCTTATGGCTGAATCCTTTAGTCAAGCTCTAGACTACAATAGAAGAGTGGGTCTCATCACTGGAATCAAATATGGAAATGGAGTCAAGAATATCAATCACTCTCAGTTCGCCGATGACACCTTGCTAATTGGAGGAGCCTCTACCACTATAGCAAGGAGATTCAAGATCCTTCTCGACAAATTTATGGGGTATTCAGGAGGTTTGGTTAATCAGTTAAAAAGTTGTATATATGGATGGAATGTGTTGAGATTGCAACAAGATGATGGAGCTTAGTGAAAAGAGTCGCCTTCACTAAGTGGGCCTGCAGGCAAATTATGGCGCAAAGTCTATTTTTAGACATATGGATCATGTCTATGAGTTGCAAGATGCTGTTTATGGATGATTGGTCAAGTTGGCAAAAATAGATGGACTTCTATTTTTAGACAACAACGGTGACACTATCAAGTCTAATTATAGAGTAGACAAATATTATTAGCTTATAATAATATTTAGAGTATAAACTTTATCTTATTCTCTTGGAGCACTTCAGTTTGAGCTACACATGTGGCACATGTAGCTGTCAGAAGGAAATACGTTTTTTTTGTGGGTCAGTTGAGTTGTTGCATGCATGACTTCAGTTAGAACTCAATCAGTTGAGTTTGGTGGAGTTGATTGTGGAGTTGATGGAGTTGTGTTCAGTTTGACTTGGTTAAACTAGTTGTAATTAGTCTAACTGCAAATAGACTAATGACGAGTTGTTAAACTAATTATTAACGCATAATAAAACTAAAGAATACATCAGTTAACTCAGTTTCATGTCAGTGCATGTTTAGTTCAGCAGGGACAGGTGTTAGAGGATCAGATTGCTATCAGTTGTGACTATATTTGTGCATGAGGATTTGCACAATCAATTGGATTGAGTTATGCCAATGAGAATTGGCCAATACCAAGTGATTATAGCCTCTTCTCACGTGATTCCCAGTGTGAGTGATTCTTTTGAGGTAAATACGAGTTTGGTTCAACCATTCTCATCCATTCTTGTGCAGGTATTGAGCAGTGGAGGCAGGAAAGCAGTGGAATACATTTGGAGATCAGATATGAGTTGTATTGTGTGTAACAGGTGGAGATAGTGCTAGATACTTGTGAGAAGTATTGACTATTGTAATGTTACATGTTCTCAATCATTAATATATAGATAGTGTGGGGTTTTTAGCTGTAAGCTTTCCCCGGGTTACATACTGTGTTAATGTTTGCATGCTCTTGATGTTTTATTGTTATTGATGTTGCTATATTGATGATCAACGTAGAGGAGCTTATGTATTGTGTATGTATTCCGCAATAGTACATAATTAGGATAATCTCCATTGAATATGTGTTTATTATTCAAAATTTCTACAACTTGATCCAGGTCTGGGTGTGAAGAAGGACCTTACCAAGACCTTTGACTTTCGTGATGTGTTAAAATTGCTTTTTAAAAGAACGTTAAGGAATCCAAGTGCATGAAGAAAAGAAGAGGAACAATATAATCATCAACACATGGAAACATAAGTTGTTGTTAACGGAGTTTGTCCAGGAGGGACTACGTCTCTGGGCCCCAATCAAGGTGGTGTAGGCCACTGCATTAGGTGCTGTCAAAAGAAGTGATGTACACAAGAGATGATGTCTCGATCATACAAGGAAGAAGGCCCTCACGTCGGAGTGGCTCTAAGAGATATTCCACAACTAGAACTCTCAATCAAAACTCCTATCAGTATGACACAAAACATGCATGGTGTGCATCCCGCCAACAAGGCACAAAAGGGATATCAAAGCAAAACACATGCACAACGACAACAAGAGTATCCTAGAAACATACAATAAGGGATCTCAAAGCATAAAGTACATCATATGAAGATTCCTCATGACATGAAGCAAGGAATCATGACAATAAGAAATAAAGAAGATCCTGCATCAATATCGATCTAGGATCTATAGCATAATGTAAAAGAAGAAATATATGAATAAATCATATACCTCACACCAACCACGGGCCATCTGAAGATGTGAATGAAGAAGTGGATAAAACAATCCACGATGAACATTTGTTCATATTATCAATGTGCAGGCATAGTCCGCTACCAATCTGTTATGGCCTCATTACGAATGGCCATATGAAGAAGCAGATGTCACGGTTGAAGCTGCCCGAACCATTGCTGTCAAAGCATCAATCCTCATGAAGATGGTTGCTTGCACAAGAAAATAGACATCTGACACATAGTTGTTCAATAAATGGTTGAATCTTGTTGAATATCAAATTCACAGCATCGATTACAAGAAGAATCAATCAAATAAGCATTGCTTAAAGGAATCAATCATAAGAAGAACTGCTCTGGACTCTCAGCTCTGTAGCTTATTAGCTATCTGGCTCTGTCACTGCAGCTCTGTGATCTGCCTAAAGTTCAAGCTCTGTGGCTCTACGCATCTCAAGCGTAGCTCTGGCTTCATGTTTCCCTGCATAATTCACAGCATGGTCTAGCTATCTTTGCATAGCCTCATTCTGCCACTATTCATCGGGCACAGCCTCCTTATGGCTCTCTAGCATTCCCCAACACAGGATCTCGAGCTCTCTGGTACAGACAATCTTCTTATGGCATGCCGCCCTCGGGCTTTCTGTCATACCATTGCTACACAACCTTCTGCGCTCTCCCCCTCGGCTCTATATCACCCATCGTGTTTTATACACATTTGGGACAAGGCCGCATCTGAATCAGAGTCGTCCCTGTTCAGAATAGAAGTCGTTTGCTTAGAAGCATCGGTCGTTGCAACAAAACTTTGAAAATAGCCTTCTTTCTATTTTAAAACAGAAATACATTGAAAAATGACAAATATGACAAATCCCTTTAAAGCCAGACTTCAAAACAGTTGAAATCAGCCCTACAAACCTTATCGGGTCCGCTTTAATCGCTTATCGCATCGCATAACTGATTTGGCCGAAACCGAAAATACACTAAAAAGCCTAAATTCCCGGATCTCAAATTTTATAAAATCGGATCTGTTATTTTGTCGAGTCTACGCCTAATCACAAGTCGGGATCGCCAATCGTCGATGCCAATCGTTCTGATCACTGATTTAATCGTGGCCATTGATTGACTTCCTAATCCAACGGCTGATATTAAATCGCATATCGCTATCGCATCGGCTCGGGGTCCTTCGCTGGTATATTGGCATGTGTCAACGCCGTCACTGATCGCTCCAATCACCGATATTAGTGATCGCTAATCGCAGGGGTCTCGATCCTCGGCCTTTGGGTTTCGCCAATTTAATCGCCAATCGCATAGACAACTCTTCGACATCGCCGAGTGCTTGCCCCCGACTCCGATATCGAAGATCACTGATCAGGGGTCCTAAAGGCCCGCCTTAAGTCCACTCTTTGGACTATGCTGATTGTGATTTGCCACTTAAGGCTTAAAGTCCAGTTTTATGGAAAAACCTTATTTTCTTAAGGATCAAGCTGACCTTCTTTTCGCAATAACTTCGTCATCTAGACTCGAATTGACGAACCGTTCACACCTCCATGATCAAGAAGATGAGCTCTTCAATCTAGTCCTAATTCGACATCATTATGATCACTTTGATTTTCAAGCGTTCATGCCATGGTGTCTGAAGATCCACTTGGATCATTCGACATGGATGAGGTCGAGTTCTCTCAACTTGGACATTTGGTCTTATCCCTATGAGCTACTTCCTTGAGATGAGGGACTTCTCATATCTTTGGAGAGATCCTAACTCCCTTTCCTTGCCTATATATTCATCTTTTCCCATTCCCAAGTGGTTAGTATTTGGCTATTTGCACCCTTATGCTGAGATAGTGCCTACATGCTACTCATTTGGCTTAGAGAAGGAGTGCTTGGAGATCTTGAGTTTGTACTTGGAAATTCACTCAAGGAGAGCTTATTAACATCAAGGCTTGGTTGTACGCTTCCTCCTTTATTCTATTAATATATACAACTGCTAGTTCAATTTCCATAAATGTGTGTGTTAATGCATCATTTATCTTAATTCTCCTTGATTTGTTAAGTGGATTACTTCCGATTATGTTATTTGTATTTCTATGCTTTGTTGTGTCTTCGATCTCTTGTGCATGCATTCAAACGTTGTGAGTAGTAGGACTGAGCCCAAGGCGCAAGTGATTCGAGTTCTTCCAAAAAGCAGGACGTTATAGCATTAGAACAAGGTAGGCCATCTTCCTCTTCTCTCGTTTCAATTGTAATTTAGGAAAGTGTTTTGTAGATTATCACGGAGGTTGCTAGTCTCACTCATTGGGCTAGAGGAATTGTCTATGTCCAGAGAGAGGATTTGCCTAGACAACACCCCATTACTTTTTTAGAGTAGTTTAGGTTGTTTGTTCATCATTAACCATTAAAGCAAAAGAATTCATGTTTTTCTTTTGCCACATGGATGGTTTTAACTTTTTGCTCATTCAATTTTAATTTGGGACATGAAGTGGCATCCTCATTTTTTTAAGTATGTTCTTCTCCTTGCATTCATTGTGATCTGGCAAAATTAAAACCAATTGTGAGAATCATTTTTTCTTCACTTAACAATAGAGATTAAGTTAGTTAGCTTAATTAGGGGGAAAGTAAGCATCACTCATAAGCACCGGTTTTCAATTTTCGCAATGTACATTCACACATACTCTAAATAGGTTAGATAGTAATGAATCACTCGATATCCACATCTTTGAAAAATACTACACCTTGTGATTCACACTTGTCACTTTTCATCCACCTCACTTCACGCACTTAGATTTCTTCTATTTCCTTCTTAAACAAGTATTATGTTTCATTTGCACTCAAAGTGATCTGAGGGAATCAAAATATTTAGTTGGGCTACTAGAAGTTCTTCATTTCACACCTTAAGCAAATGAGTTTGGGTCAAGGACATCATCCTGACTCAAAGCCACTTAAAATAAAACTAACTCAACGTTGTAAATGTATTTCGGAATAATCACATGATGATTTTTTAGTCAACGTTTTGAACCAACTATTGTGGTTCATCCTTGGGACAAGGATGACAAACAAGATCAGTCATAGGTATAAATATCATAAATGCCTCAAGTCCCAAAAGTATCTGTTGGAAATTTAGTTAATAAATTAATTAATTTTAGTTTTAAGATGAACGTTAATGTATAGTTAGGTCAAAATACTATTCAAATTAGTTAGAAAATTATATAAATAATAATACTACTTTTAAAGAGCAAGGAAAACTAATTAAAGAAAAAGGTATAAAATTAATAATAAATTAATTGGCCCCCTCATGGGGTCACAAAAGAATTTTGTAGTCTAAGTTGGGACTCTAGCGGTAGGCATCCGAATAATCCCCCCTTAGTCATTTTTGTCAAGGCAAGAAGGTAACTCCCAATTGCGTGTTTTGCATTATGTGATTATCTTTATATATATTAAGAGGGGTGACGTTTGGTAGTCATATACCAAGGTCTATTTACATTCTAATTATTTAAATTCTCTATTTACATGTTTTTATATTTTCGCCTAGTCCCTGAGGATCAGGTCTCTAACATCACATGCCCCCTTCCCCTCCCTCCAAATCTAAATGGGTGTTTGTGAGTTCAAGAATCTAATTTGGATCTTGGAGGGAGGCCCCAAAGATATAAAAGATTGAAATGGATCTTGTGGGGGAGTTCCCCAAGATCTCAAGAATTGCAATGCTAGAAAGAAAATGACAGAACACACATTAAATAAAACCACAAAGAAACTTTTTATTAAAACCGATAATAACTATAAAGGCTACATTGTGGCGGACAAATTATCCTTTTACAAAATGTGACTTGTTATTTATAGTATTTTTTTGTTACAATGCCATGGGTAAATTCCATGGGTGAATGAATACCATGGGTAGATGTCACAATACCACAGGTAAATTCCATGGGTGAATGAATATCATGGGTGGATGTCACAATACCATGGGAAAATACCATAGGTGAATGAATACCATGGATGGATGTCACTTACAATACCATGGGTGGATGCCACTTACAATACCATGGGTGTATGAATACCATGGGTGGTGTCATTTTCCATTCGGATCATTCCTCCCTCCTTAAGAAGAAATGGTCCCCATTGAGTGAAGTTCCCTCCTACAAAGCCTTTGTTGAATATGAAGGGCCACTGAAGAGAAGGGTTTTATGTGGTTAACCCATAACCATGATGAACGAAGATCCGAGGATAGAGATACCATGTAATGCTTGTGACCAACTATGATACTGATTGTGTGCGGCCTAGCAAATGGACTTCGATGAAGTGTCAGTTTGTGGATGATCCATAACCATGACAAACAAAGATCCAAGGATAGAGATACCCTGTAATGCTTGTGAACAACTGTGATACTAAAAGTGTGCAGCCTAGCAAATGGACTTCGATGAAGTGTCGGTTTGTGGATGACCCATAACCATGACAAACAAAGATCCAAGGATAGAGATACCTTGTAATGCTTGTGACCAACTGTGATAATAGTGTGCGGCCTAGCAAATGGACTTCGATAACAAGGATTTTGTGTGGTTGACCCATAACCATGATGTTGGTTATTGATGAAGTAGCAGGTGCCTACATAGCCTGAGGTGGGAGGGCACGTCTCCAAAGAACCTAAGTCGAATGCTGCTATGCTGAAACTAATGAATGTGGAGTAGGTGCTTACTAAACGGGGTGGGAGGGCACGTCTCCAAAGGGGACCCGCTCTGGATGTTGCTCCAGAATTAAAATGGACATAACTCGGTCAATATAACTCGGAATATTTATTATAACAAAGTTTTGGAAACAGAAGGACCATTTTGCATCTTCCCATGTGTTGCAAATCCTTATCTGGACACCCTAGAATCTCATATTCGTGCTGAAACTTTTATGTCATCACAAAAGTTCTAAAAAAATAATTGATTTTAAATTAGCGATATCTCCCACATCCGAACTCCAATTCGACCCATTTTCTTTTTTGAAATTGGGTGATTTTTTAGAGGAGCTCAGATCTACAATCACTTTTCTAAAATTATGTACCAAAATTGCAAGCAAAAAAAAGATAGGAGAGCCATCGTCCACGAATTGTCATCAGAAATATTTCTGCAACATGGCTGATTTTAAATCAGCAATATCTCCCTCATTCGGACTCCGATTCGGCTTTTTTTTTTTGAATTTGGGTATTTTTTCGCAAGGAATCCAGATCTGTTATTTGTTTTTGTAAAATTTTCACCAAAAATTTCAGACCTGATCTGCAGACTTGCTGCCCAAAAAATTCCTAAAAAATAAATAAATAAATAAGTAAATAAAAAGAAAAAATCTTCCCATTTGGCCCAAGAAAACGCTTTGTGGAGGACGTAACACATGCTTGAATTTTGTTGAATATTGCTGCAAAATTTGAAACTGAAATATGCATCAAACCCTCATTCCTATGGAATCATAACCTGCTCTGATACCACTAATCCGGATTTAAACAAGAACGCAACAAATTACAGAGATAACCATAAATATAGAGATGCAGCAGAAATAATACTTCATTTCATTAATGTAAAATACTAAAATATGCTTACAAACAGAAATGGAAATAAACTAGCTCGAGCGATGGTAGCTTATCTCTAAGGAGAATGTGGCAGCTACATGCCTCTGAACTGTCTTACAATGAGGCTTGAAGGCCTATTTATTGTTGAGAAATAGTGGGAAACCCTAAACACCCAAAAACCTAACCTTAGGAGATGAAACGCCAAATTATGCGTCCCGTTTGGGGTAAATTGGTACATTAACTTCCCGGGGTCTTAACTTTGGCATATGATCTTCGTTTGACGCACACAATACCTCGTTAGAAATATCTATCCGAGGACTACAACTTTGGGATGAGAAACATTGGTCCACAAACCAATGTTGCTCCCAGTTTTCCCCCAAAAAATGTCTTTTAGCGCCTCAAAATGGCTCTGGAAGTTTTGGACCCGAAAAAATGCCAAAAACAGTAAAATGTGGTACAATTAAGGAAATTGAAAAATTGAAAGAGACAGTTGTCGGGGTCCAAGTGGGATAGGTGGGTGGCCACCAACATCCACCTAGATCAGAATCATTCTAAATATTTCAAACTTTTCTCTTCCAAGTGCTTTGGTGAATATGTAAAGTTCACATGTTTCTCCTACAAATCTTCGAGAATTTTCCCAAGCCACACAATCTACTTAGTTGCTTAAGTAGCTGCCAAATATTTTGCCTTTGTTGTGGAATCTGTTGGAACTAATATTTTGCATGACCTCCAAGAGATAGCTCCTAATCCAAGGCTCATAACATAGCCTAAAGTAGACACTCCATTTTCCTTATCTTCATCAAATTTTGAATGAGAATATTTAATCAAGTTGAAGTCATCCACGTGTGAATATTGAGTCCAAAGTCTTGACTTCCCTTTAGGTACTTCAGAAGTCTTTTTGTAGCATACCAATGTCCTTCACAAGGATTTTCCATAAACTTGGAAAGTATTCCAATAACAAATGAAATATTTGGTCTGCTAGTGGTGAGGTAGATAAGACTTCCCACAAGTTGTTTATACTTAGTTGCATCCTCGAATTCATTTCCTTCTTTAGATGTGAGCTTCAGATTTTGTTCCATTGGAGTGCACAAAGGATTGCATTCATCCATGCCAAATTTATTTAGCAATTATCCAATGTACTTCTTTTAAGAGAGAAATATATACCTTGGAATTTGGGTCACTTCAATGCCCAAGAAGCAATGGAGGCATCCCAAATCTGTGATCCAAAATATTTTCTTCAGTTCTTTCTTCATAGATGCAATAGATAATCTACATATACCACAAGATAAACAACAATTTTTCTATATTTCTTGACAAAATAAACTTTCACCATCAAGATTGAAGTGTTTGAAATTTAATTTCAGAAGGCGCTCAATTAATTTTTTGCACTAGGCTCGCAGTGCTTGTTTTAAGTCATACAAGTATTTTATGAGTTTGCATACTTTATGTTCTTGTCCCTTCATAACAAGCCTTCTGGTTGAGACATGAAAACATTTTCTTTCAAGTATCCATTCAAGAAATCGATCTTTACATCCATTTGATGGACTTTCCTTCAAGCTTCCAAGACAAAGAGAGTCCAAATGGTGGCCCATTTTTTTTGTGGGGGCAAAGGTCTCTTCATAATCGACACCTTTTTGTGCAAATAAGTTTCCAAAACCCTTGCTTTGTGCTTGCAAAATGAACCATCTAATTGATACTTGTTCTTGAAGACCCACTTGCAACCAACTGGTTTGGTTCCAAATGGAGGGTACACCCGCTTCCATGTTCCATTCTTTACAAGAACATCATACTCCTTTTACATTGTTTTTTTCCATTCATCGTGAGAAACAACTTCTTTAAAGGAATTTGGTTCAAAATTGTAGAAAAGTTTAATTCACAATCATAAGAAACACCAATATCATCAATTGAATTTGAATCATCTACCTCACCTCCATTTTGTCTAGTAGAATTTCTAGTTCCTATATATCTAACCTCATAAGGATGAACACTTTCAATTGTTTTAATGAACCATTTTGGAGGATCGTTTTGAGATGGTATAGGATGCTTTGTTGATTGAGATGGGGTTGCATCAAACTTTAGCCTTCCAATCCTCTCAATCATAAGGATCTTCCTTATCTAGAGAAGTGGTTGGAACTTCATGAGGGGGGATCATTGTTTTAGAAGGATATTCGAAAAATTGATCCAAGATATGGATCCCCCTTCAAGTTGTGGAATTTCATTATCAAAATCATCATAATTTTTTGCATGAATGAATCTAACCAAACTATTAATCCATCGCTCAATAGCATTTTCAATCTTGGAAGATTCAAGAAAAATCACATCTTCAGACAATATAAACTCCTTATTTACGTCATCGTAGAGACAATATGTTTTGGTGGTATTTGAATACCCAAAGAAGATGCACTTTTGACTCCTTGCATCAAGCTTACTTCTTTGTTCCTTAGGAATCAAGGCATAGCAGGTGGAACCAAGGATCCTAAGATGCCTTACCAAAGGAATGTGGCCATACCACATTTCATAAGGGGCCATGTTTTTGAGAGCATGAGATGGACATCTATTATATATATATAATATATATTGCACATAGCACTACATAATTTTTTTTTCCAAGGGAAAAATTGAACTTTTTATTAAGAGGATAAAAAGTTACATAAGTAGATGCAATTAAGCATTCATGATCAAGACTATGAATCTACATTACGCAGAAAGAGAGAAAGCACAGTTGGCTGAGAAAAGTGGAAAGATCATCACTTACTCAATACCAAAAAGCACAAAAAAGACATATATAAAGTCTAAAACCATAAACCAGGTCTCTCCGAACATCAGAGAAAACAACTTGTCCATATAAAAAAAAGTGGTCAAGACATTCATCATAGTCATGAGGACATATACATATATCATGTAAAAAAAAAATACAAAATATTGATGTTCAATCATGTTCAGCCAAAAAGAGCGGTGGTTGAGAGAGAAAAAAGACCAAAAAGGACTGTGCAATTAGCCAAAATTTGGCGGTTGATCCACCTCTCTGACTTGGCCATCCACTGATTCAATTATATGCCAAATGTCTAGAACCTGTTGTAAACCTTTCTTAGAAAATAAATCTGCTTCAACATTCCGCTCCCTGTGGATGTGACAAACAGAAAAATCAACAAAACCAGATTTTAAGCATGTAATTTCTTTTAAAATAGGAACCAAAATAAGATTTTGACAACGCTGCAAATTGTCTGTCCAATTTATCACATTCAAAGAGTCACCAAATCTCTGAACTATATCAATTCCCAACTGTCTCAACCAACACAAAAGAAGTTTCAGATTTGTAATTCTGCATAGTTGTTTGTTCCTATACCAATGCCCATTGAGTCTTTGAGGGATATGTGATCATTAACATTTATGATTATGCGAACTCCACATATGTCCTGAGCATCTGAGGCACCACCAAAATAGGCCCATGGAACATGGGGTCCGATTTGTTCTTCATGGAAATTTTCCTTGGGATCAAGATGGGGGTGGTTTGAGGAAGCATTTCAAATATAGAGGCACATTTCACCGCAATTGGAAATGGAGTTGAATCCTGATCCTATAAAACTCCTTTGTTCCTAGCCAATCAGATACCCCAACAGATAATCGGGGGTATGTTCCTTAAATGTTCTTCATTTGAATTAGGCCACCAATTTTTCCAAGCTTCCACTAGAGTAGAACCATTCCAATTGTGTCTGATACCCAATATATTCAGTAAAGCCTCCCAATTTGTTATAGTAAAGGGGCAGCTTAAGAATAAGTGTGAGGAAGTTTCTTCAAAAATTTTGCATAAATTGCACCAACCCGAACCAAGCTTGTTCCTTTTCTGTAAGTTGTCCCAAGTAGGCACTTTGTTCTTTAGGATGCACCAGAAGAAAAGTTTGGATTTATAGGGACAATCTAATTTCCAAAGTGGCTTATGCCACCACACCCGATCCCCACCAACCCTTTTGTTCATTTGAAGATTATAACCAAACTTCGGAGCATAAATACCAATGGGGGCATGAACCCACCAGAGTTCGTATGCCCTATCCTTGATTCTATCATTTGTTCTCTGCAATTCTCTGATATAGGCATTCCACACAACACCCCAATGGAGCTCAAGATTTAAGTCCTTAGCCAACTTCCAGCCTTGATTCCAAAACGAAGTATTTTCCTCTTTTACAATTTGATTAAGATAATAAATAACTTGAGCACTAAGATACTCCCTCATATCCCTTCGAAGTATGTAGACCTCACTACATCCCACCCAAGAGTCCACCCCCACTCTAAGCCTACTTTCATCCCCAACATGCCAAGAAATACCTTCTTCAATAAGATCAAAAGAATCTATGGTGGCCTTCCAAATGACAGAAGAGTTTCTTATCAGGGTTGCACAACCAGTCATCCATAGAAATTGGATCTATATATTTCCTTTTTATCGTTGTTGTCCAAAAATTGTCCTTAGTTAAAAGGCGTCACCCAGATTTTGCCGCCAATGAGCATGCAAAGTTTCTAAGGTCCTTAATTCCCCACCCTCCCCAATCCTTTGGGCAGGGAATTTTCTCCCAAGCAACCCATCGAAGAACATCATCTTCCTTTGATCCCATCCATATGTGCAAGAACTCCTTTCGGAACCCATGTTAGAACAATCCAGTATACTGGAATTGCAATTAAGATAGATCTTATAGGTACCAGATGCCCTACTCTCGATAACCACTTATAGCTCGAATGTTTTACTCACTTTTCAATTTTTTCAACCAACCATTTCCAGTCAATTTTCCTATAGGAATTAGGCTTTAGGAAAAAACCCAGATATTTGATGCTCTCTGATATAGGTTTAATTTCGAAAGGAAAAATTGATAAGATTTTGTTGATCTCCACCCCTGAGAGCCCATTTTATGCAATAGTAGATTTTTTAGCATTGATTCTCATCCATGTAGCTTTTAGAAACAAATCCGGAACTAACTTTAGCTGGTGTGAGTCTCCCCTTAAGCCATCAAAAAACAAAATAATGTCATCTACAAAGAGGAGGTGAGTAATAAAGAGCTTTATTGCAACTTCAATTCCTTTGAACTCTCCCCTTCTATTGGCTGCATGAATCAGTTGGATTATCCCTTATGTTGCAAAGAGGAATAATAAGGGAGACAAAGGGCATCCCTGTCGAAGGTCTCACTAGCTGAGAAAAAAGGGGGAGGCAACACCATTTATAAGAATGGCAAATCTCACGTTTAATATACAACCCATGACCCAATTAATAAATCCAATGCCAAACCCCAATTGAGTCAACAGAAGATGCAAGTACATCCAACTGATCTTGTCATAGGCCTTTGACAGGTCAATTTTGACAACCATTCCCTTTTGTTGAACTTTTGAAAACTTTGCAAATATTCTTGTGCTACACCGATAGCTTCATGAACCTGCCTCCCATCTAGAAAACCAAATTGTTCCTTGGAGTTGCTTTTAGAGAGGATAGGTTTGAGGCGATTTGCAATGGTTTTGGCAATAATTTTGTAAGTGCAGTTGCAAAGGAAGATAGATAAGAAGTCATCAAGTCTCTAAGGATCATCATATTTTGGAATTAAGGCTAGAAAGGTAGCATTGAGGGGTTCGTGTACAAAACCTCTAACCCTGGATTCCTCCACCACCCCTGACAAATCATCTCCTTAAAGCTAAAAAAAATGTTGGTAAAATTTCACCGTCCATACATAGCAGTACATCATCCCAAAACATTAGCTTTACATTTTTTAATAACGTAATTGAGAGAACCATATTTAAAATAGTCATGTTCATTCATTTAGCTAAACCATTTTGTTGAGGATTGTATGGAACGGTTGCTTGATGTTAAATCACATGTTGGCAAAGATAGTTTTAATATTCATTAGAAGTATATTATTTTCCATTATCAGTATGAAGAGAGCCAATATGTGATTGTGCATCATTTTCAATCCATGCATGAAATTTTCTAGAAGTTTCAAAAGCTTTTGATTTACTTTTCAACAGGTATACCCAACACATTCTAGTGTAATCATCAATAAAATTCATCATATATTTATTTCCATTTATAGAAGGAACATGCATAGGGCCACACAAATCAGAATAGATCAGTGCAAACTTTCTATGTTCCCTAGAACCAAAATCATGAAGTGGTCGTTTGCTATGTTTTCCTAGGATAGAATTATGTTTTCCTTAATGGTGATTACCCCCCCTACCTCTGTGATTTTGTTGATGGTGTTGGATATCGCCAACATACAAGGGGGACTCCCCGATGTGAAGTCCCAATTAGACCTCACACCATTTGGAGTAGGATACACATCGGCCTAACCACCATAACTCTAGGTTTGCCTTGGCTACAATGAATAACATAAGAGAGTATGCACATAACTTTTGAAATAAACAAGAAAGTAGACACTGTGAAAACCAATTGCAATGTGTAAAAGGAAGCCTTCATGAGAGGGGAGACAAGAGTGAGTATCTAAAAGGAAAGTAATAATACTATCCTAAGAGAGGCACATGATGGCAAGGAAATATTCGTTAGTTATATAGCGAAGTAGTCCACATAGACACGATGATAATTAGAGCAAATACAACACACTTTCAACAAGATAAGCACCAAATCCAATGAAGTAGTTCAATTTCTTTAGCACATATGAGCATAACATATACCGCAAGTAATTAAAGAATAGTCTTACAATATTCATGGTACATGCATGAAAATGTGTTGCCTCAATGAGTTTTTGATGATTAAGTGAAAGATCCAAGTACACAATTACAATGATGAGATTCTAGCTCCAATGTTGGAACATTAAGTCACTTCTTGCTTCTCCAAGGAATGATCTTCTCTCCCATGCCAAGCTAGAGAAGCCAAATCTAGCTCTCCAAAGTCTAAGCCTACAAAATCCCTTTGCTTGAGTTATGAGGGTGTATTTTTAACAAGAGGAATGACCTTTCATATCCCCATGACTCTTGAGCTTCCCTCATGACTCTTAGACTTCCTAAATGACTTTTTAAATTCTATTGACTCTTTGGTCGACATGTGAATTTTCATATTCCGCATGTGACTCTTGGACTCCCACACATTTACATTTTGTCATTTTCCTTGAAAATATATAATTACATTCCACATCATTTGGGAAGATACATTGACACATATGACGTTGTGATGATACTTGTACTAGCCATGACTTGGCAAAGGTGACATGGAATTTCATGATGATGTGGAAATGCCAAACTAATCTCCTAGTTGCTTTAACTTTGACTTCTCCATGATAGATCCTTGCTTGTACTTAATTTTCACCCTCCAAAGGGTCTGGATCAGAGTTGGAACCTTCCAAGGCAACATGATATGCCATCACTCTTTCATGTTCTAAGATCTCTTCATGTATTCATGATGGTTCTTCTCTGCAGGTGCTTCCTTGTATCCTCTCCTTGACATCTTCCTTGAGTATCAAGCCATGTTGAGATAATATACCTGCATATGAAGTTCACTCATGACAAGGCAACATCAGTCTAGAAAATATCTATTATGCCTTCTAATTTGCTCATGAAAGATGTTGATTGTGATCGTCCTGTGCAAGATCCAAGAGGGAGAGGGTTGTTGGGGATATCATAGTTGAGGTCAGCAGTGGCTGAGAAAAACACCAACACTCACTAGAAATGCTCATTGCACTATAAGGAGGGGCTCTTTAGGGTCCAACATAGTGAGCAAGTGCAAGAGACAGGGTTAATGAGCTTACTGACTGAAATTGCATAGTGTTCAAGGCTCAAGGAACAAGGAGACAATGATAGCATAATTGAGCTTCACAGTCACTATGAGGGGACTTCCCTATCCACTAGAACTCTACAATGCGCTAAGGGAGAAAAGGCAGAATAAGGCATGGTGTAGTGAGGGGTTTCAATTAGTAGAGAAGGAAAGACTAGGCACTACAATTGTGCCATGCGTAGTGCATGAGGGGCAGACTCCTATGCCAGCATAATTGATGGATGTAGTGGATTAAGGGTGGACTCATTGTCCACTAGAAATGCACATTGCGCTAAGGGAGGCTCATTGGAGGAGAGGATTGTGTAGTTAGCTAAGGCAAGCAACAGAAAGTTGAGTCACATTTCCATGAAGATTTTCACTGCATTGTGAAGGAGAGGGAGCCTATGTATTGCGCAATTTGTCATTGCAAGGAGATGGAGAAGGACTTGCTATTAACCAGAAATGATCCATGCGTTGTATAAGGTAGAACTAATCAGAGCTCATTTTAGTGAGTCAGTACAAGCAACAAGGGTTAGTGACTATGCTTTAAAGGTACTCAATGTGTAGTCAGAGGAGTTGACCTTGAGAAAGACTCAGTGCACAAGTCTAGGAGATAAAGG
Organism: Pinus taeda; assembly: GCA_000404065.3. Lineage (NCBI taxonomy): Eukaryota > Viridiplantae > Streptophyta > Pinopsida > Pinales > Pinaceae > Pinus > Pinus taeda. The sequence goes on from APFE030800323.1 coordinate 67,659, forward strand.
TTTCATCACTAAGGCTCATGGATAGGCAGTTCTCATCACCTGGTGAGAGATTAATGCTTTCGTAACTTGCACTGGGCAGGAGGACCAAGAATATCTCCAAGATGGCTAAGAGAAAGATCAAGCATGTGTATGTAGTGCTGGAGGCAATGACTAGGGGCCTAGGGATTGCAGTTTCCCAAGACAGAAGGAGAAAAAGAATAGTGCATTTTTCAATTGCAGTGGTCCAGGGGTGTCTCGCTACTAACTAGAAATGTGCACTGCATAGTAGAGAGGGAGTTTGACCAGGTGCTTTGCGCAATGGGCAAGTCTAGTAGACAAGGGTTGATGGCTTGCTAACTAAAATAGTTCAATGCACGGTGACTAAGAGGAAGACTTTAGGAAGAGCACAATTTTTTTCAACAATGATCTAGGAGAGGTTGCATTGTCCACTAGAACTGCGCCATGTGCTATGGAGGCAGGCATGACTGAGTCTTGGGCGTAGTTTTCAAGGGTAATCAAGAAGGAGACCTAGAGATTGTAGTTCAATATTGTGCAATGGATTATGAAGGAGGAAGCCCTTAGGATGGCACACTACACATTTGGAGAGGAAAATGGATGCACCATTCTTGACTAGAAATGTGACATGCACTCATCCACTAACTAGGAAAAGTGTAAGGACACGAGGAAGCCCAAAACTGGCTAAGTGTGGGATTAGTGGAACAATAGAGAACAAGACGTGCAAACAAGTTCAAAACTAGGACCACACACGTGTATACCATCACACATAATCCAAGAGGATGCAAAGTACTCAAAATCATCATATGTACCTTGAAATGACAACAAAATGATACTTATTTCTAACTGCAACAATTGAAATGTAGCATTACAACACTTAGAATACAAGTTGCGACACAAGTGTCGACTACAACTAAAAAGTGCGTTAAACTATGGGAGAGTATCTAGCGCATGATATCATGATATATAGGATCTGCTAATGTAGAAAAGTGTTCTAGAGATACCTCTAGTGATACGTCATAGTGCGACACATGTAGGAGTGAAAATAGCCAAAAGCAACACATTTGATAGTAAGGAAACATGAAAATAACATTTGCAAAAGTTGAAGAAAGTGAAAGCGACACATGCCAAAGAATATATAAGGTGAAAACAACACTTTTTTTAAGTGAAAGAAATAAAAAACAACAATCATGAAAGTGAAAGAAAAGGTGTACAAAAATGAGATTTGAGAAAACTCACAGAAATAGAAGTATAATTGCAACCAAAGTGAGAGGGACTATCGGGTGACGGGGAGCACTAATTGTCGGCATAGGTTGATCATTGGGTAGGCACTATTCTTATGGACAACATAGTTACTATTTATAGTGATTGTGCAAGCACTATAACTAAACATTGTGCAAGCTCTATTCCTAGAGATTGTGCAAGCCTTACTCTCCTGGACTACACAATGCCTGTCTAGGCTTGCATAGAAAGAAGTGCATTATGAATCTATCAAGGATTGAGCATGTGTGAGAAAGTGATTTTAACACTTAAAATCTAAGAATAAGACTTGAACCCTTAGAAAAACATTAACTAACCATGAAGTTACCATGGGACTACAGATCTTAAGATCCTTAGTAGCCTCCAAAATTCAAGTGTAAGCAAAACTTTGGAGGGTGTTTGACGCAACGTCAACATATTCTTTCTTCCAACTCTTCTTCTACCACCTCTTCCTTTAGGAGAATTTCATGATTGATTCTTCTACTTTTATGTAAGGCATGTTGCTTCTTCAGGAGACTGAGAAGTCACCTTCCTTTTCTCAAAATCCTTCTCCTGTCCTACAAACTTCTCCACAAGAGTGTCAAAAGTAATGTCCTTGAGTTGGGCACTAGCTTGTAGGGTTCAAGATAATGAAAGTATGTAGGATAAATGACCTTCACAAATGTTGTGAGAGGGATGTACATTTTAACTCTAGTGGCTTCTACATTATGCATGATGGCTCTAATATCTGAGGCTAGGGCCAAGGAATCATCATCCTTCAACACCAGGTTGAAGAGCTTAATCATTAACTAGACTAATTCCAATTCTTAGTGTGAGTCATATAAGTCTTTCAACTTCTTCAATGCATCATAATCATTTGTAATTGGAACAATATGACAACTCGCCTCTTCACTTACAAAAGCAACAATCAATGCATAAGATTTGTTGTTTGTATTCTCCCAAATGGATAACTCTTTATTAGATGTGGGCTTGGCAGATTCATTGCCACCTTCTCCTTCACAAATGCCTTTCCATAAATCATTAAAAATGAGAGTATGCATGATCTTCCATGACCGTTATTTGTAGTTCTATTTTTCGTTCAACACTACTACTAAAATGGAAATGAGAGAATGCATCTATTCCACCAACGTGTAAGCTTAGGAATAAGAGTAGGATTCGGAGATGTCAAAAACACCTCAACCTCCTAGAAACTTGCAAGTATTTTCCAAATATCATAGCATCAAAAAAATTATTGAACATTGTTATGAAATTGAACATGGATCTCAGTCAAGATCCCAAGCCTCAACCTTGAAGTAGCAAAAACCCTCAAGTATTCTCTTCTTATAGTCACAAAATATAGAATTGGCAGTTCTCTTGGATCAACAACTTACACCATGTCCAAATCCACAATAAGATGAGTTATTGTATATGGGAAGCGATAACCTACTAATCTACGGAACAAATTAGGAAACACATGAATATGAAAAAAAAACACAAGCATTTTCATTATATGAATCCTCCCCTTTCATGCTTTCTCCTTATCAATATTAAATATAAATCTCAATATACAATTTTGAATTGGCCACAAATTGAATGATAGCAGACTCAAATTACAAGTCTTTGAATTTTTTAGTGTCCGGGTAAAAAAATAGTAACAAAAAACAAATGGTATAATGTAATAGAAGAAGGTTCCTCACATATCCAACATTAAAATCAATCGACACCCTAAAACAAACTCACCTTCAAGCAACTTTCCAAGAAGTTTTCCTTCCCTGAGGCCAAGGGATTCAAGGAGAGAGCAAGTAAAATCAAATCCAAGATCAACATTGATAACGGACTAGAAGGACTGCCACCATTTTGCGGCAAGTCGGCATGCATGTATGAAAAGCTTCTACAGGCATAGAGTGGTCTATTCAAGAACAAGTGAAACTTGAAGATTGTGTTGTTAAGGAGCTCAACACATGTCCACTACTAATTACATGAACCACAAAAAACATAGTTGAGAACCAACCAGGAATAAGATATAAAGAAGAAGGCGAGGTGCCTACCTAAAAAAAAAATCGTACTAGAAGGTGTGTTCCATCACAAGTTTTTGCTAAACGTGAGCATGGGAATGAATGGCTTGGAGGAGAACAAGGCATAAAAGTCATGAAGTTGTTCTAAGTCAAGAATGAGTTTTCTCATAAGATGCAAAACCTGGTTTGTTTGAGTATATACCAATACCAAAGCTAATAGACATAGGATAGGAGTGTTATGTCCATAAGGACTATTAGGGTTCTATGAGTGCAAGTCAAATATTGAGTAGAGACGACTAGCAAGGAATCTTTCAAGTGCAAGTCTGCAACCTAAGATGGAATTAAATCACAAGAGTTACAAAGAGGGCAGAAGATGCCTAAATTTGGGACCTATGTTCTAATATCATGTCAGGTCAGGAAGGTAACTCCCAATTGTGTTTTGCATTAATGTGATCAACATTATATACATGAAGAGGGGTTACCTTTGGGATTCAAATATTGAGGTCTCTTCCCATTCTAACTATTTAAATTTCTCTATTTATATATTTTTACATTTTTGCCAAATTCTGGAGGATTAGGTGTCTAAAAATTTTCATCTGAAGCATAGAAAGTTGTCTTTCTATGGAACTTTAAATCCTCCACAAACCATTGTACAAAAAGCTAGTGGTGAGAATAAACTCATGAAGGGGAAATGCCTGGACTAATGATTTTGCAAGTAGCTTAGTGGACAAAACTTAGGGAATCCACCTAAGGTGGTGGTTGTGGGTAGAAACTGCACTTGGAGGTGATTTTGAACGGTTGCTAGAACCATCACCATTTTTTTCTAGGCAAGCCCTAGTACCCCTCATTATAACCCTCCTTTCACACCTTCACTACTTTTCTTCTAGTGGCATCAAACGCCACTATGGAAAACTTTCGAAAGGCCGAGATATAATTTGAGTGGAAGGACATTAAGTCTTTCAGAATTTCACACACTACCCCTTTCTTCATTCTCATTGAACATTAGTTTGTTTTAACACATTAAAACATCACTAAGTAAATAACCTTTATTTTATATTGTGTTTTATGTGTTGATTCATTAGTTTTGCATATCTGAAATACCCATCACCATACACACACTTCATCAAGAACCACTAGGGATCCTTTTGTACCCCGACGATCTCATTTCCTTTGAGGAATCCCACCTCGAGTAGGAGGAGTACTAGGTCTTGCAGCTTCATGTGCTCAACCTTCACCTTAGAGATAACCTCTTGCTCCTACTTTGATGGGTTCATCCATCCTTGGCACCACATTGTTAGGTATTTTTGTACCTCAAGGTCGCCCATCATACATCATTTGTTAGGCTTCATCCATGGAAAATATAACCCTCAACCTTCCATTTTTGGCCTCATTTAACCTTCCAAATCTCTTGAATCTAACAAATGACCCCATCGCACATGACCCCATGTGCCCTGTAATGCCAATCAAACTCCCTTCAAACATTCCAAATGTAACCACATCCTCCCACATTTACCCAATTTTACAAGTTCTCCAAGGTAAACATGAGTTTAGTGCTGTTATGACATGACCCAACCTCCAAGTTCTAGTTGTGGAAGTGAGGCCTATAAATCGAAACACATACTACCACTCCTCAGGGACACTAGATCACTCAGTAGCCTGAAAACCACCCTTAGTGATCAATCCCTTAGCTGGAACTCATTTCACAAGCTTGACACCCCAACCACACCCATAACATGCCGTGCATGCGATTATGAGGCTCCAACCGCACCCATAAGCCTTCTTGCATGTGGTTATTACCAAGATCTTCTAGTTTTGTGCATGCGGTTATGACCAAGATCTCCCAGTTTTGTGCATGCGGTGGTGAGATCTATGCCACTTTTTTTAGGGCTAGTCTTTAGGCCACTACTCAGAAGTGCCCATAACTTTCCAGAATCAATTTTAAGATGATGACAAGTCTAAACAATTAATATTAGTGTTATACCTTGCCCAAAACATGCCTAATACATGATTTGCATTTCGTAAAACATATGATAAACATAGAAGCTACAAGTCATGAATGCATATCTAATCATAATCTTTTGAAATTCAAGAAAAAATCATCAAGAAGGTCCAATGCCCTCTCAAGTAGTTGCAACAACACTTTTTAGCTCATGCATCCATTAACCATACAATACCTATTAAATCATGAACAAGATCCATAATAAGAGCACGTCAATATAACCATGCATATAACCAAAATAGAATCCATGACAAATCATCCATAAATATCAACATATTAACCAGTACAAATGCTCATTTATCACAATAGGAAAATAGCTCATATTAACATATGCAAAAGCCAACCAAGTTAGAGACTTCCATGTACCACCCAACCATTAATTGGGTTGAACCAAATCTTTCTTTCAACGAATCACCCATGTGCCATATTCCAAGCATGAAAGTTTGATCTCATGGGATAAACCAAAACATAACCAAACAGAGAATCCAAAGGTTAAACCACCTCCACCCTCAAGCTACCGGGATCTCACCTAAATCGGTCCCGAGATCAAAAAAATAAATAAGCTTGGATGCCTCATAATTCATTCACCGTACCCAAAGGAATTTTCCTGTCTCTAGCCACCTATCAAGGGCTTCCTGTAGAAGACCATCTCCACCCCCAACCCTTGGGATTTTCTTGAGACCACCTCAACCAGATCCAAAATCTTCTAGTAATCCAAAGCTCAACCAATAATGAATCCCATCACACCATGGATATCCAGGAAATGGCAAGGCAAGGCTGAAACCACTGTTAATCCAGGAAAAACCCATACCAATGACAACAAATGAACAAAATAATCAAATGCATGTACCATGAGTTCATAGCCCAACAACAGAATTACACATGCAACCTGTTACCTGCAAAATATTCCTATTGTAGTTGTTGATCCAACTTTCTCCTTGCGCTCCCTTGCTTTCCTTTTCTTAACCTTTGCTTTCCTTTGCTTGCTTTCTCTCTCCTCTTAATGCTCTCTCTCTCTTTCTCTAAAAGTGATCTAAAGCCAAAATTGACCAGAAAGCTGTGAATTGTTTCTCTAATGCCTTTTTATCATTGATGTCTCATTTTTCTTTTATTTTCCTTCATTTTCTCTCTAATTTCCCTTGCATGCATATTTGTCTCTTCACCTTCCTTTTATCCTATTCTTCTTTATTCCTTTAATTAAATGCCATTTCTTGCCTCTTTGCCTTTGCCAATTTCGATAGCCATTATTAAACCGCAAGTGATGCCCACTATAACATTTCCCCTCTCCATTTAGCTTGGGACATGTGTCCCATGACCTTGGTATTATTTTTGCCTTTAATGCCCTTTATTACATGAAACTTTAACCCGGGGTTGTTGCACCAAATTTTGAAGGAAAACTAGGGAAGATATTATCGACAAGCTAATGATATTTCATTTATGGTGTTAATAAAATTGTATCACTGAAGACATTTCATTTGAGGCTTTTTCAAAGCACCTTAATTGGCCCCTCGGCCAAATTGTACATGAATGAGAAGGGAAGAACTCAAAGCACCTTTGAATATTTGGTTAAGTCTTTCCTTGCGATCTTTCAATTATCAATCTTTCATGACACTGGACTAGAATTCTTAATTGATTTTGGACAAACATCATCCACCCATATGATAAACCATATCCATGAATTGCACAGTTCCTTCAGTATTTGCAAAATTAAGTTACCCAAAAAACTTTTGTTAGACTTCTTCCTCAAATCTATTTTGTCTAATATAAAAAATGATGTCATAACAACCATGCCTCAAGATGAGGAAAAATCAATCACTAAGTCTCAAAAGTTTGAACTAATTTATGCGCAATCAAGATACCTTCACATGGTAATCCTAGATGCTCCTTCACCCAAACCTTTCAAGAAAGAGAAGCCAAGGGCATATAGTGGCGCTAATGGACTCATTAGGTGCATTACCCATTACAACCCTCAACTTAGAAACTAGTCTTCCTATCATAGTCATGGAAATCCATATGGATCGTCTCCTTCATTTCCTAACATGACTGGAGCATCATCTGCACCCCCACCAATGATGGGTGGGTACTTTCATAAGTCTCCATATTATGAGGAAAATTCACTTATGCGAACAAAAATGAACTCCCTAGATCTAGTGGTATGATTTAGAACAACATAGGGAAAAAAGATCAATGTTTTCCTTTGAGAGATTACACTAAGGAAAAGAGACCTACCTGGAATCCGTAGTAATTTCTCATCTTCTCTTCGCTTGTAAGTTCAAATCCTAGCTCCACACGCTATAAATGGAACCTGCAACAATGACTAAAACAAGCAAAGGAATTACAATATCCACATATCATAATACAATATCTATATTAAATGAGTCAACATGGCATTGAAATACAAGAGCATAAGCATAACACGGGTATAGGAAAACGAGATGTTTTTTTATTAACAAATAAAGGAGAGAGTTACAACCATATATAGAAGTTGACTTTGTAGATGTCTCCCCAATTGTCTTGCCCACCCATGCCACGAAGAAAACCTTCACACTAAACCCTAATGCAAATGGATGAGGTTTCCTTAAGCTCAAAGCAGCATCATGAGGGTGCTAGAAATCTCCAAAAGCCAACCTAATAATCTCTAAAAGCCAAACTAGACTCCATGTGAGGCAGTAAATTTATAAGGTAAACATGGTAGTTTAGGATTTACTAATCTAGGCTTAAGATCCACATATGAGGGGGGGATGAACTCAAGGGATAAGATATAAGGTCTCCAAGATATGATTAGATAAGAATTCGAGATTTCTATCCATGGTAAATAGTTAAAACCACTTTAGAAGCTTTTGGAAGGGGAAGCTTTGTAAATATTTTTTAATTTTTCTGAATTTATAAAATCAGCACACCTGTAGAATGCAAAAACCTACATTGATCACTGTTGGTGATCAGGTATGCAATTTGCACACAACATTGGTGGACAAGAATGTTGGAAATATTGAGAGGGGAGTGAATCCATATTTCTTAGCAATTAACAATTTTTAGTCTTTTTCAGAGCATTAGTTAATATTCAATTATTATTATTTCTCTCCTTCAGATGATCATAAACAATAATCAATAGTAGATAACACCATACAACGATGCAGAAAGATAAAACAGGGGACACAAATATTTTTAGGTGGAAAACTCCCTCTAGGTCAAAAACCATCAAACACTTCTTTAGTAATTGTCTTCTCCCCGTGAAAATAAAATTGATTACATCAAGATTTTAGCTACAACTAAGGGAGGCATCAACCCCCTAATTCACGGGCTACAACCTGTAGGACATTATTAGACCCTAATATTTTGTTGCAACAAGGAAGCCTCAATGCCCTGTAGATCAGGCCACAACCTGATGAGTGCCCCAACACTATGTTTACCAGCTTCTGTCAGAAAGAATGCTTTGTTGCCCTGTTAGTTTATCAACCACAACTGAATGGACACCACAACGCCCTGTGCAAGCCATAAATTACCCTAGCACCACCTTGCCACACTGAAGTGTTCTCAAGGCACGACCTAAAGGTGACTCCAATCACTAAGAAGAGTAAGTAGATCATGTTTCACAATTTTCACACCGAATCCCCTATACTCTGAATCATTATAGAATAGTTGTAAGGAAAATGTAGAATAGAGATCAAATATTGGTATTTGATGATCACTGTTCCCACAAACTGATCACTACACAATGCTACATGTCAAGCTATCACTGTTCAACTGCACATCACTGTCATTGCACACTATATATCACTGTCAGTACAAATCACTACACAATTGTTAGCTATCACTGCATGTCACTACTCATGAATGAATAATCATCAACACACAACCATTTCCATCATCATATCAGATTGCACTATATGCTACAACCATCTAGTATTTTTATCAATAATGGCACAAACTAAGGTGCCTCAGGTCATCTCAATGACCTGCAATCAGTGCTTTCAAGCTTGGTTCACGGAGAGATACCAACATATGTCTAAACACTGCTACTCAACTCGTCAAACCCTGTTATGCATCTTCGCGTCAACAAGTTGTACAACAAGATGATATTACATTCAAGGAATTGTTGCCCTCGAAGTTTAGATATTGCCCTAGTCTGAATCTCTTATGCCTCATCTCACCAAAAATTTATGAAAGGATTTTCTTTAGATTATTCATTGAAGTTGTGTATTGAGGTGAGGTATAAGGTATTATTTTATAGGCTCATGTGTGTGCTAAAGAGATGCCTCTAAGTGACCATTGGATAAATTAGGAAGGGGTTTTAAGGTTGTAACACCCTCCTCCCACATCTACCCAAGCAACCAGACAGACAGGGTAAACATGCAACGAGAGGCCACTATGATATGACTCGACCTTTTAAGTTATGTTAAGGAAGTAGAACTGATGGAAACACGCCATATAGACATTCAACATCAGCTACATGACCCTCAAGAACTAATCCAATACTTTTGAGAGCTTCCCTTGGATCCCACTAAACTTTTGGAAAACTTAAGCCTCAATTGCTCTCATGTTATATGCATGACAATGACCAGAAACCCAAAGTCACTCTCACAGGATTTCCTACCAATGAGCATAAACTAAATTTGTCAGTGCTATGCTAGTGACTTTGGGATTTGAGCCACTTTTTTAGGCCCAGAACCGAGGTCACTGCCCTAAATTGAACCATTTATTCAGATCAGTAAAATAGGATGGAAATGACAATACTAAAGCAAATACGTGTTCAAGACCTTGATTGGACCCCTACTAGCCATGACAGGCATTTCGTCAAACATATCACAAATATGTAATCTACAGGCGTAAATAACATTTCTGAGCATAAGAACCATTGATGCCTCAACACATCAAATACCATTCCATCCATCAGGTCATAGATACATTGATCAATCAATTACAAGTAAAAACATGATGCAATCCATACATAGATATTGTCATAAAGCACATACATAACTAGCATAATAGCAACATAAATACTCATGAAATTACATCCATATAGACCACATATAATCTATCAAAATGCTCATAGAAATACAAGGAGAAATAACCTTTCATTAATCATGCAAAATCCAAACTCGGGATGGGACTTCCACATTCCACCCGACCATAGAATGGTTGAGCCAAATCTCTCTTCAGTCATTCACCCACGTGCCATATTCCAAGCATGAATGTGGGATCTCATAGAACACGTCAATCAATCCATCCAAGGCTTCCAGAGGCTATCCACCCCAACCCATCAAACAGTGATTCCACCTCATGGTTAGACATCACCAAAACCGTCATTTGGTCTATATCGCAACAATTTAGGGCTCCAGAGTGTTTGTCCAACCAAGGCGTTAGGACTAGTAACTTTTACCGGGCTCCAGAGAATTTGTCCAACTAAGGCTACGAGACTAGTAACTCAACCCAAGACATATACCAAAATCACATCAAAACAACAAGCCAAAAGTGCTTTGCCTCAACCGACAAACAAGGAAGGATACATAGCCCGCATCTGATCTGTCATCTCCCATGTAGCTTCATCGAGCCCAAAATGCTTCCACTGCACCTTAACTTGCTTGATTGCTCAGTTTCAGAACATGAGCACCTTTTTATGCAATATTCACTGAGGCTTCGACTGGAATTCTCCATCTGGTTCCACTTGCAGACCAGTCAATCACATGATCAACATCGTTAACATACTTCTTAAGCAATGACACATGGAAAACATGATGTACTTTCACTATTGGAGGCAGTGCAAGTTGATAGGCTATTGGCCCAATCCTCCTAATCATACTACAGGGTCCACAAAACCGTGGTGCCAGCTTGGCACATGATCCAATTTGCAAGGAGATCTTCATCGGTTTGATGCATAAGTATACTTTTGCCCCAAACTGGAACTCCTTGAACAACCTGTTCTGCTCTGCATAACTCTTCTACCTATCCTGTGATGCCTTTAGATTCTTCTTGATCACTTGCATTTCTTGTTCCATGTTTGGTCCAATCAACACCCTGCTAACCGAATCACTCCAACTGATGGGAGTGTTACAACTCCGCCCATACAATTCCTCAAAAGGACTCATCCTTAATGACTCTTGATAATTGTTGTTGTATGTGAACTCTACCAAAGGGAGATATTATTCCCACTTCCGTTGCTGATGCATCACATACATCCTCAACATGTTCTCCAATATCCTGTTGACCCTCTCTGTCTGTGAATGATAAGTCGTGCTGAAGGCCAAATTTGTGCCCAAACCTGCAAATAACTCCTTCCAAAACTTGGAAGTGAACTTCGCATCCCTGTATAACACAATCTTTTCTGGAACACCATGCATTCTAACTACATCTCTAATGAAAACCTATGCCACATCACTAGCTTAGAATGTAGAATTCATTGGAATGAAATGTGCAACCTTCTTCAACCTGTCCATAATAACCAAGATGGAATCATGTTGTCTCATTGTAATTGACAAACCTGTAATGAATTCCATGGAAATTACTTCCAATTTCCACTCTGGAATCACGATCAATTGTAGCAGTCCACCTAGATGTTTACACTCTGTTTTCACTCGCTGACAGTCGAAACATCTCGCCACAAAATCTTCTACATCCCTCTTCAAATTCAATCAATAGTAGAATCTCTTCACTGCTATTAGTGTCTTCTGATAACCTGGGTGACCTGAATATGGTTTCACATGAAACTCTCTTAAGATCACCTTCTTGAGCTCACTGATGTCCGACACATATATCCTATCTCTGAACCTGACCAATCCATTTGTAGTAAGGCAATAATCCACTACCTATGTACCTGCACCTGTACCTATACCTATACCACTACCTATACTTGTACCATCACCTGTACATGTATCTGTGCCTGTACCAATATTCTGCTGCAACCTATGCATAATCTCCATGTATCTGACATCCTGTTGACCTCCCTGTAAGATCCTATCTTGTAGATCTGTCCCATGGGAGCTCATAGCTGCCAAGTGATTTACCTGTACCCGTTTGCTAAGAGCATATGCCACCCTCTTCCCTTTGCTTTTGATGTACCTGATCTTGAAATCAAACTCATTGATAGTGGTCAACCATCTAGCCTTCCTGGCGTTCAGATTCGGTTGGTCAAATGAATACCTCAACCAAATTTGATCACTCATAAGTACAAACCTCCTGGCAAGAAGATAGTGCCTCCAGATATTCAATGCATGTATAATTGATGCTAGCTCGAGATCATGCATGGGATAGTTCTTCTCATGCTCATTCATTTTCCATTTCTCATAGCATACCACCTGTCCATCCTGCCTAAGGACTCCACCAAGCCCTCTCTTGTAAGCATTTGTTCATACCAGAAACTCTTTTTTCTGGATCTGCAATCTTTAGCACTGGTGCATGTGTCAACAACTACTTGAGTTGCTCAAAACTAGCCTCACACTCCTCTGTCCATTCGAACTTCTTACCTTTCCTCTGTAATGATGTGATAGGATAAGCAATTTGTGAGAAGTTCCTGATGAACCTCCTATGGTAGCTTGCCAAACCCATGAAATATCTCACCTCATCCACATTCTTAGGAGCTATAAGTGGGTAGCTCATAACATCTTTGAAGGAAATATTGCAGGTTTGAAAGGTACTTTGATGTATCTTGAGATAAGATTGTGCAGGTTAGTGGAAGCAGTGGAATTGTTGAAAGATAGAATGAATTGTACTAGCATCATATCATATGAGCTATGTTAAAGGAGATAGAGCAAGAAGAACTCTCAAATGAGTAAAGGTGACCGTACCCAACAGTAAATGAATTTACTGAAGGAAAGAAGGAAGTGAGCAATTGAAGATGCAGAGCCTAGAGTAAGGAGTGTTCAAGAGGAGATGAGAACAACTTCTAACTATGCTTGGTAGAAGTTGTTGAGGCAGCTCCACAATTGTGATTGTGGATAGAAGATAACAATTCCAGCAAGGGGAGTGCTGGGTAAAATTGTTAGTCAGTGAAAGGTTCAAGGAAGGAACCAATAGATGTCAAAAGGTTGAACTCAAGAAAGTTTGGTGAGGCACGAAGGAGACTTGTTACAGGTGAAATGGAAAAGGCTAGTTGCAGCTCACTAGTGAACAAGGAAAGTTCAACATAGGAAGAAATGGAATTTACTATTGATAGCTATGACAAGGGTACAGAGGAAAGTCAGAGATAGAGGAAAAAGAGTGTTGAAGCAGTTGGACCCAAAGGAATGAGTAAAGAAGAAAGAGACATAGAGTTGGCTGAGATGAAGGCAGAACTCAGTCATTTGGAGAAGCTGGTATTGAAAGGAATTAGAGAAGAATGGAAACAAGGATTTTATGTGGGAAAAAGAGTTAAATGGCCTGTCAGAGAATTGTTTGATGAGAAATTAATACTTCGAACAATTGAGAATGAAGGAGTAGAATACATCTATGAACCAGAGAAAGGATCTCTCCTTGGGGAAGGAGATAGTGGTGACAGTGATGAAGAAATGATCTATGCAGATCAAAATGAGATTGCACGTATGCAACCTAATGAATTTGAACTTGTGTATGAAAAGGTGAAAGCGACAAAGGCAAGAAAACCACAAAAGGAGATGCATAAGGACTTTCAAGACTTCAATGGATGAAGGAAATTAAAAGGTATGGCTAAATGGTTGTGTCTTCTCTTAGTGAAAACTTATTGGATCATATTTGAAGGAATTTTAGCATGGATAGAAGACAAATGGGAAATGGAAACAGGAAAGGAAACAAATGCATTGCAGATTTGTGAAGTGAAGAGAAGGAAAGCTAACACAAAGAACTTAGCTGAAGAAGTTAAGTCAAGGAAATCTTTGAAAGATCAAAGTCTTATCAAAGAAGAGGAAGAGACATTATTGTCTTATTTGGATAAACTGAGTGTTGGAGGAAGTTGTGTAGGATAGGAAGGTATTCTACAAACTTATGATGAATTTTCCAAGCATAGTCAAGAAGTTGCAGTCCCAAAAGTTTTCTTTGATGAGGAAGAAATCAGAGATGTTGAGGAAGAATTTCTTGATAACTTAGTGAACTATCAGAATAATTCAAAGAAGCATGAGGATCTGATCATTGAGGCTTCAAATGAAGAGCCTTGTGATTTTGAAACTGACATGTTGTGTATGTTTTTAGGTTTGACAGGTGATGAACAACAATTGGACAATGTGCTTATGCATGTTGATGAAGAAGTGAGATTACTGGAAGAGATGGCTGAAGCAGAAAGATATTTTGAGCATGTATTTAATAATTTTGAGAATGATGGTATTGACAGGGAAATTGTCATGATTAAAGAAGCTGAAGATAAGCAAATGAAAGTTTGTGATGATAACCAAAATGAAATATGTCCAGTAGAGAATCAAAATGAAAGTACTACGTAAATTATGAAGGAATATAAGATGACGCTGACAGATACAGAAGTTCAGGAATTTTGTGATTTTAAAGTGGATTATTTTTATAAATTTGTAAACCGTGAAGAAGTCTTAGAAAACCAAAATTTGTTTCTGATATAGAAGATGAAACAACATCATTTTTTTGCATTAGTATAAGTATAGAGGATGAAAGGATACTTCATAATGATATGCTCCAAGAAATTCTAGCTATTGAATTGTTGAATGATAATCTTGCATTAGAACAAGGAACATTGTGTAATGCAGAGGAAAGTATTGGAATGAGAATTGATGACAGTTTCATAACTTATGCAGAAGGACAATATAAAGATTTGATGGTAGAATTACCTATGAAGATTGAAAAACATAGTTATTTTGAGTCTGACAATTGTGATGGAAATTCTGTTTTATACAGGGAGGAGGGGTCATATGCAAATGAAATGCTTATTGAATATGAAGGAATTTGTATTTTCCTGGAATGGTTATTAGATGAACCTGATAACATAGAGGAAAGGATTATCTTTAATGACAATGGAGGAGCTGTAGAGTACAAACAACAGTTTGTAAATGACAGAGGCAAAGAAGAATTAGACATAATTTTCATAATTTCTATGGTGAGGAGAAATATATAGTAGGCAGATGTCAGTGGAGTTCAGTTAAGAACAAATTGTAAAGGAGGAGATGAGAAATTGTGGAAGATGAAATCAGATGAGAAGAGGGACAACAAAGAAGAGAAATTAACAAAAGGAATTTGTATCAGCAAGGAAAGAGGACAACAACAAAATAAGATTTGGAAATTTGGAGGAACAGAAGTGACAGTGTCAGAAGAATTGAATCAACAGCATGATGAAAGTGATGACCAGTTACAAAGTAAAGTTTGGATATTGGATGGACAACAGAAGGAACACATGGCCAGGAGGTCATGAAAACTTTCAACTTTGGGAGTCTGATGCAAGAGCATTCAGGCCTAGTCAGCAATGTGATGGCATGATCACATGTTGTGACTAACAAGGGGTTGGAAGACAAGAGTTTAGTTAATTTTATTTATTTAAATGTATGAGAATGTTTATTTATTGGAAAATATGAGAAAAGGGCATAATGGCTGATTGATCCTTCATGTGTGGAGATCAGGCCAAACAATTAGATTTATTTGGTTTGAATAGAATATGAGGAATTTGAAAGCTTGATTTAGCGTTTGTTTAGAAAGGAGTGGAGTTGAAGAGACATTTTAGGAGAGAGCGAGAGATTTCAGGTTCTGAACCAGAATTGGTTCATGAATCCGCTTTTGTATAAATTGTGATCTTTTTGTATAATTCAAGAGTTAGTGAGAGAGAAGCTAGAGAGGTTAGATAGATTAGTTAGAGGTTCAAGAGAAACCAGAGAGGAGAGAGCGAGGGTTTCAAGATTGAAAAAGGCCTTTTATTTATGTAATCGAGCCAGAGGGCCAAGACTTTGTAAACCCATTATATTGAATATATGATTGCGTGTGTGTGTAAATGGGCCATTTCTATTGAAATCCTTTGTTTGTCTCTGTATTGTTTGCCTGCAGAATAACTAAGGCATTTTTCTATGTTTTTATGTATTAAGCCATGAGTTGTAGCGATCAAAGGTAATTGGAACCTTAATGTTAATAACCGTGTTTGAGTCATTTTAAAACCTAGTCGTTGATCCAAAATCATAGTTATCTGTCATATGGAGTAATGATAGTGTAAAACATAGTGTGGAGGAGAATCGTGTACAAAAATCCATCATAAGGCAAGCGAGAATAAGTTAAGGAGGAAACGGCCGAGAATGCACAGGAACCGTTGGATCGATATGATCAACGGTCTAGATGATGTCACTGAGGAGCAGAGCCACTTTATCGCATCATGGTAGTTCATTTATATGCGACATGACCTCAGGCCTTAAGACTAAGTGATGAGCGATTGCCGATTGATCGCATCACAATGTTTCATTGATGATTGAACAGACTTAGAGCCAAGAGCGATTGTGATGTTCCGATGAAGTGTGGACCGTTGGATCATATAGTTGATCAACGACGAAGATCTGATCACTAATCACAATTGGAGGGGTTAAGGGCTGGCGGTTATTGGAATGCCGATGTGTTGATATACGATTACACGATATCGCCGATCAGAGATCAGAGGTATCAACGTTTCAGAGATCAGGGGAGCGCTGCGATAAGGCTTTGAAGTGAGAGCCGGACCCGGTGATATTTATATATGTGGGTTTATAAGATTTGAGATCCAACTTTGTGTTCCGGCGGAGTTTTCCTTTGTATTTCCCGTTGATTCTTGTGTATTTCGATATTTTGTTGTCCCGAGATTTTTTAAAGGAAAAGCGAAAGATTGATGCTTCTGATAGTATAAAAGGCCTTGATAGTTAATTAGTCAGGGGTTTTAAAGGTTTCAATACCAACACTTCCAATGTGATAGGCAATAACCACAGTTCCATGTCCGATAGTTATATATATATGACAGGAAAAATTACCTTGGTAATCAAATTTAGCTAACAAAGAATTTCCTATGTCATATACCTAATAGTTTTTGTAATTTTTAATACTTACTTTTCAATAATTAATTAAAAAATTTTAAAAAAATTAATACTCATTCCCTAACTTTAATATATTCACTAACACTCAACTATAATGTTATCATATTGATTGTGTGTTAAAGCGTTTAATGGTATTAACTTTTTCATATTAAAAAATAAAAATCAATTTATATTCTCATTGTTATTTCACTTATTGAAATAAAAATAATTGAAAACTATAAAATTTAAGTTACAAATAATTACTATATATATACAAAATAAAAAATAAAAAAATATCATTAATATTTATATTTTTATAAGGTTAAACTCTAAAAAAAATATTATTAAAAAATAATAAAATCCAACCATAAAGCATAATAACCCAAAAATCCATACTAAAAATCATAATAACCCAACAATCCATACTAAAAATCATAAAGCATAATAACACAAATATGAAACATATGAATAAAATCAATGGCACGTAACTACAAATAATTATATCATTTTGTTGTCGAGGCTCGAACTTCATACTTCAATGACACACTTCTAAGAGAGAAGGGACCTTGATTACTTAAGGTGCTATCAAACTTTTCGTCATTGTTCAACCATTCTCTACCTTTGAAATGACTAGTGTTTATTTAGAAAATTTATAAAAATTTATAATTATACGGGTAAGGGTAAGGGGTTTATTAGATTGTTTATATTTATTTGTTATTATACTTTTTAAGTTGTTTTTTATTTAAGTTTTGTCATGGTTTGTCTCTTTATTTGTATTTAACGATGAATCATATTTTTGATTTACAACGTCTAGACCAAAATTTCTTTAATGTAATTTTACTATAAAAACTTGGTCTTAATTCATTATAAATTACAAAAACCTAAATTCATAAACTTCCTTTATATTTAAAATGTTATTAAAATGTTATTTAAATTTATCATAATAAATGATGCTAAATATTAAATATTTAAAAAATTTGATTCATAAATATTAAATATTTAAAAAATTTGATTCATGATACATGATTTTTTTTTTTTAAATCCACAAATAAAATTTAATACAAAATATATTAGTTTTGACTTGAAGTTTATTTACGGGTCGGAGAGAGAGCTGGTAGAAGCTGCGCGGGGCCGCCATTGTAGCCAACCAGGTAAGATCCATATCCATTGCCACCTATCACAGGCCGCCATGGGGTTTTACCAGGTTCCTCTTCACCAACCTTTGTCTGCTTCCGAGAATTTCGACGTGCCCATTTAACTAGCTCTCATGCACTGCATGCACTTGTCCTACTGCCACGTTTTAGCTCCACCGCTTCAAGATCTTTCCCTATAATACCTGGTTCACCATACAACTTTCAGTTTCCTTCTGCATCTCTCCCTGTATAGGGCGCAGGGCTCCTCCTTAGCGCCAAAGTTATATATCCTCCCTTTGCACCTTCTTTGGAATCTGCTTCTTTATCTGTTGATGGTCGACCCTCCATCTGCGTTGCGGGCTTTCTCTCCAGCTCAGGATGGCTTTTACTGGTGGAGTGCTCAGTCAGAATCACGACGCACTTTGTTTCTCTTGGTCTGCTGGATTATCTGGAAATGGAGGAACGACTCCATCTTTAACAACTATTGGCGGCCCACATCATCCATTTTGCACAACATCAAGGATTTCCTAGACTATCAAGGGATTTAGGTTTCCTTTCTTCAATAGATATGCAAGCTACAACTTCTGTTTTTTAATGAACATTCTGTCACATGTTATGTATTTTGTACATAAACGCTCATATGGTTTTCTACATTACACCCCATCTGTGAATGTGTTTTTACATATGCTTCTTCATCTATGCATCCTCGACAATGGCTATCAGCAAGCTGTTATGAGCTATGCCTTGAACCATACTTCACCAAATTTTGGTTTACTTTATAAACCGAATATATGTAATTGATTCACACATCAATACAAAATATGATTTTTCTACTGAAAAAATATTAGTTTTGACTTTAAATGGTATACTTACCCACCATAAATTTACAAATAAAACTTAATTAAAACACAATCACAACGTATAAAATTAGATCTAATTTTAAAATAAACAATCATTACAGAAAAAACTTAAATTATTAAAATAAATAATCATTACAAAATGTAGGGGGAATTCAACAATCTAATGGAGGGCAGAGTTCCAAAGAGGAGATAAGACAAATATTAAACACAATAGATATATTTTGTAACATACGGCTTCGCATAGCTTCTAGATTGTTTGAAACCGTAATAACGAGATCCCTAGCTTGGAGGGTATTTCCTAGGGTTTATTACCCAGAGATGTCTCACACACACCATTTATTTTACCAATTATCATCATCCATTGTCTGATATTTATTGGATCTTCATCGCCAAGCTTAGCACAAGAGGACCGAGGAGAAATCATTTGAGATTAACTCTTCAACCAGAAACGCAAGCTAAAAGGAAGACCCTATGACGTCGGTACTATTATTTTTCACTGTGAGATACTTGCCAAAAAGCCATATACGCATATCTTCCGAAGGGTAGAACAAAACAGCCCACGAGAACAGACAGAAGGTGTAAATGGTAAGAGACCCCTCGCAGTGGATCGGAGCAATGCATTAACGAAGGTCCTGATGAATGGTTGAGCAGAACGATTGAATCGAAGATCGAACAGAAGCGAAATACCCAGATCGATTCGATGGCGGATTCACATACTTCAGATTCGTCGCAGTCTAGAGGATGGGGGGCATGGCGTACATCAGCTTTCTCAGTGTTTTCCGATCTTCAAAAGGCAGCCGCTGAGGCAGCCGACGAAATTACTCGCAATGTATTTTCCTCCCTTTCACTCTCCGCCCCTTTTTTGATTTGAATTCGCTCAATTGATTGCATTCTTATTTCTTCTGACATTTTACGGGCATCCGATTACCTTTTGATAATTCAATCTTAGAAACCCTGATCTTTGAACTAACCCACAACAAAGCCTCGTGGGCGATCGAGGTACTCATTTATTTTCCGGACTATTGTATGGGTTATTTTGTATTGTCTGGCCTATCGTAAGGGTCGTTTGTATGGGCCTTACTTCACTGGTGAGGTTGAAGGAGTACTGAGACGTACACCAAAGTTCCATACTTGCCGTGAACTGCTTTCCAAATGCAAATGTCAAGAAGGGACGATGCCGGGTGCAAATCCCAGGTGTTTTTGGCCAAATAACCTGCCATATTGTTTTTGGTCTGTGGTGCACCCCTTAACCTAGCTCCTCACTTCTGAGGGTGTGTTTGTGTTCTCAAAGCAACTTTCCGGAAAAATAATGAAAATATATTTATAACACAGCATATTTTCGTTTCTTTGCGTTTTTAAAATTAGTATCTTAATAATCAATTTTCACATAAACAGATAGGCTGATCCGAAACATTATCGGAAGATTTATTTTCTGAATTTACTGAGTTGAAATTGCTGATACTACGCGGAGGCCGAATCTTTGCCATTTTCCCTGTTTTCAACCCATTGAGGTTACCAGAACACAACTATCAAAATTGACTTAGAGTAACCAGAAGTTTGATTCCAAAAAGACTAGAAGAGTCCCCTGTTCTGTGCCCAAGACCTCTGTTACAACGAGTAGAGTTCTGAGCGAAATACTTCACTATGGGAATCAAAAGAAAACATCGCAAAATTGCTCCGCTTTAGACTGCTAATTTCCTGTGCGGAAAGTCAACTGCTGACAGTAAAAACATAATATCATACACAACAGAATTTGAACATGATGATTTATAACTAGAGAAAACCCTCTCCAGGTTAAAAAAAATTCCAGAATGGCTTTAAGATTCTGCCTTAACTCCTACAACACTATAGCAATTACTGTCACAATGAAATCTGCTGGAAGCAAAGCTCTTGTACTGTTTCTACATTTTCACAGTGGAAGCAAGAAGCTTGCTATCTCTCATGATCTGGTTCTGTGGTCAGATCCTTTGCTATGGCTGTCTTGCTCTGCTAAACGTGGATATGCGTTAGCTTTGGCTCTGGTTCTCATTCAGGCTTGCTTTGACTAGACAAACTTGTTCAATAGGAAAATGCTGACTCTGCTATAGATAGAAGCTTCAATGGGTGCTCTCAAACTGCTCTACTACAGCAGTTGCACTCTCAATGGGCTTCTACAGCAATTGGTACCATCAACCTGCTTTGTTACAATGATGGCTCACGTCAACAAACAGTGGTACAACCATTGGCACCATGAATATTCTCTCTGCTGTGTCAAATGATTGGCACCATCAACTGACTCTGTGCTCCTTGGGGTGATGACAGCGGCAAACACTTTTTCGCCTGGCTTGGTTATGTCTCTGATTTAAGACAGAACTATTCTGGCCTTGTCTTTTTAATCCTTGGAACTTAGTTCTCTCATATTTGCCAACCTATCCCCAGTTTGCTACTGAGAAAGACATAACTTCACGATATCAAAATTGACTATTTTTGGCCATTTATCTGTAGTAGTAGTAAAGCTTTAATTTGGTGCATTTGTACAGTATCTGAAGAGCACTCTCAAGCTGCTATTCAGTATTTTAGCATAGCTACTACATTTAACTGCCATGCTCTGACATTTATATCAATCATAAGCATTCTGAAGGTAGTTCCTAGTTTGTGAAGTAGAAGGAATGCTTCTGACAGCTACTTATAATAGTGGTACAATTCTGCATGCAGTTTATCTTTTATGAACCTCCAATTTTCCAAACGTAGAGACTACAGTTTGCACACTTTTGCATCTCAAATTTTGGACATTTTTGTTTAGTATTCTACAGAAAATGCATTAACAGTACAGTGCTAATTATTGAGAGTCCTTGATTTTGTGTGTCTACTAAGCACAAATAACTGCAGTACTGAGTCATCTAAACAACTTGGCATCCTCGTTTTCAGTAGTTTAATTCTGGCTGGATCACCCATTTGTCTATGAGGTCATTTTTATGATTTTATCCCATCCCTATTCTTTTCTGGGGATCTTAAACCACTTTTGATGCACCTTTTAATCCTTTGAAAACATCTTCAAATTTTACCACAGAATGAAAATGACATTTAATGTAGCTTTGTCTTATGTTTGATGTGATCATGGTTGAAATGAAAACAAAAGGCTCTTAATGATATTTTTTAAGTGTGCATGATTTTGTGTAGTTGAGGTAACTGTAATTTAATTTTGTTGGACAGTTGATAGAGGGGCTGCACCCAGCTTTAACTATCCATCAGTGCTTTGTTAGTTGTTTGAAGAAGCAAGGACTTGAAACATCTAGGAAGATATACTGTTTTACACTTTGCATCTTTCGTATATTGACACATAACATTTTGCTTACAGAAATTGCAATGTGTCAATGTGAATTGGTGGTGGTATTTTTTTGCCCTTTTTTTTGGTGTTATTATTATTGCTACTATACATGGACTTCTGAAAGACAAAGTAGATTATGAATGCCAAGGTAAGAAACCACTTATTTTACAGAACTGTATAAACAGATTTTGGCAAAAGTTCCATTTGAGAGAGTCAATGGATTAAATGGCATGCTGTTCAATGATGAGTTCCTTTTGAAAGATGGGAACTAAGATTTCTTGGGATTTGACAATGAACATTTTTTTCTATTAATAAAGGTTATTTGTATTATCCAATTTCGCTATGGTTTAATCCATACAACTTTTATTACATTCAACAGAGTGATTTCAAAGAAACCAACTGTAAATCTACAAAACTATTGTGCATGCAAACCCAAGTTCTTTTGCTTAAAAGCTTGCAGGGATTTTATCTTACATACTGGTTATAAAGTAGTATAATTCGATAAAACATTAAAAAACCTAATTGTATTTTTAAATTCAGAAGTGGGCACTTGTAATGTATTCTTCTTGTGTTGCTGAGTTGGTTGCTTTATGAGAGTTTGATGGGAATTTAGGGTGGTTTGCTTTTTTTTTTGAAGGTGGGGGCAGGGGGGTTGGACAAATGTCCTTTGGTGGAAGGTTTACGTTGTTGGAGATGCACGAAGTGGTCAGAGTAGATAGAGAGGCATTAGGCTTCATGAATTTCATTCTTTGTATGGATAGGGTAGAGCGAGTTTCTTGTTCCAAGTGTTGTAGGGCAAGAAAATTACTACCAAGATCTAGATAAGATAAGGTAATTGTACTGATGTCCAACAAATGACCACTAGAGTTGGTCAGTGGAATTGTGTTAGGTGATGTCTATACAAAGAGGGGGCACTAAAGCGAATCCTATATAAAAGCAAGAAACAAGAAGTAAAATAGTAGTTTTGGTTTGGAAGATATCATTTGGCAACTTTACTCTCTCCTAGTATGAGGTTTGGTTTCGTGGTGCTCACAAAGGTGGGATAGGGCATCGTCATTGATCTAGAGTCATATGTATCCATTTGCTTCTTGATGCCCCTATTTGGGAGTACTATAAAAAGGGAAGTAATCTACTGAGTGGAAGATGGTCTAAGGAGTAGATATAGCTAGAGGATAGAAGAGCAGAGACAGAGGGCCTCTTGCATGTATAAGGCCAAGCATCTATGCAAAGACGACCAAGAATTGACTCATAAATGCACATAATAGCGGTTAGTAAGGTATCAAAGATGGCAATATCTATGATTCTTTGGAACAAGGCCTCCTAAGGGACAGGGTCAATATATTTTTGGATATCCACAAAGCAACAATAGACTTTTGAAGAGCAATGTCGTGCCTCCTTAATGATGGCTCAAAGTGTAAGGATGGAGTTCAATGATCTGTTATGCCGATTAGAATCCAACTTGTCTTTTGGCTCTAAGTTGCCTTTTCTCAAGTTCCCTAGAAAGCATCAAATGGAGAACTGTAATATAAAGTTTAGAAACTATGGGGCCTACCATGATTGTCCTATAGTTGTTGGGATCTATATTGGAGTTCAATTTGTGAATTGGGTGAATAATGTGATGTGACCAAGATGAAGGAAAGCCCATGCAAACCACATGGTTGAACATGTTTGCTATGTGGCTATCCACAATGTGAATACCTTGCTTGAAAAGCTTTGCTTGGAACCTTTCCTTATTCGTTGCTTTACTAGTAATCATCATCCAAACAACCCCTCGAATATCTTGGTATGTGAATAAATGGCAAGAAGGTGGGGGATAGGTAACCTAGATAGAGGGTTGTTCATGAACAACATACAAGGAGAATGGCAATGAAAAAAAATTATTATTTTAAGCATGGGTTTCATGCTCAAAATTGATTTGTCTTCTAGGTCAAGCATGTTCTTCATGCTTATAGGGTTTGTCAAGTCAAAAGAGCATTTGTCATAAGTCTTGAAGTCAAGTCCCATTTGGGCTTTGAAAAGAAAGTGTAAAGGAAAATTTATTTCGAGTCAAAATGTCATTTTTGTCCCTACAAGACCAAGTCGGCCCTGTTTAGGGCAATTCGACCTCCTTAGATGTGTATATGAGAGCAACTCGACCTCATTTGACACACATCAAACAAGTTTGATATCTTGGAAAAAGAGGACAATCAACAAAAAGGACAAGGAAGAAGTCAAAGGAAAGAAGAGAAGAAAAGCGAAGTCAAAAGAGAGAATTTTCCCTAGATAACCTCACATGTGTGAAATTCCAGAGTTGCATGAATGTTGAAAATTGCAGGTTTGTTGCAAGACGCCAAAATTTTGTTCCAAGAGCCGAAATATGAAGTTTGACCAATTTTGGAAGGGTTTGACCATCATTGACTTGTGGAGACTTTGACTTGTTGGAAAGGCTTGAAAGGAGGGTTGACTTGGTCTTGGCATTTGGGTCTTGGAGTTCTTATTTGATCTGATTCTATAAGAAGAGAAGAAATTCTTTTTGGGTTTTTCCCTTTGGAGGGGTTTTGCCCTGCCTTGGAGCCTATATTTGTGTCCATTGTCTTTACGATATTCATAATTGTTTGATGAAAAGAATCTAATAAAGAATAAGAAGAAGCTCACATAAGTTCACAAGCATTTATTAATGATAGGAGAATTGTTTTAATTGCTGCCCTACTTGATTCTCCAATATGGTATCAGAGCAAAGGTGAGAAGAAGGCAACTTGAAGATCATCATTGTTGGCATAAGTGGAAGACATCCATTGAAGGACATCATTTGCTAAAGGACACAAGAAATGACATAAAGAAGAGGATCTATTGACCTAAAAGGAAGAAGACTATTAGCTCTTGTTGAAGGCTCTATAATGCAGTCCATCATCTTGAAAAAAAATCTATCTTTCTCTCTCTTGAGGGAAAGTCTTTGAAGTTGCCTGAAAGGTTTTGAAAGCATCAATATAGTTGAAGGCATCATCAAGAAGGACACTAGTTTGACAAGTAAGTACCATATTGTCTTCCATGTCTCAATCTACAAATCAAATGGCTTCATTTTGTAAGGAAAACAACAAGCTCAGTGGATCAACAAACTCCCTAGTCATGGAATATTTTCTTTGCGAAATTACTCAACCAGACAAAGAGAAGACTCAAGAATTAGCAAGATACAAGAAGGGAGAAGTGAGGGCACAAAGAATCCTTATTGAATCTATAAAGGATCATCTCATCCCCTTTGTTGCTGATTTGAGTACATCTAAAGCAATCTATGATAAGTTGGTGAAATTGTACACTATAAGTACCTTGGGTAAGAAAATATCCTTGAGGAATCGACTATATAAAACAAGGATATCAAAGAATGAAGATATGGCCACCTGTCTTATGAAGATCTCACAATTGAGGGACCAACTGTAAGGGCTTGGAGAAGTCATCTCTGATTCAGAGATGACTACTTGTGTACTAAATGCTTTGCCACCTGAATGGAGCATTTTTGCCACTAGTGTCTACTCAAGAAAATATACTCCTCCCTTTATGAACTATGGGCTCAATGTATCTTGGAAGAAACAAGATTGGAGGCAAAGGATGACACTGAATCAAATGAAAAGTCTCAAGCTTTTGTTGTAAAGTCCAAGAAAAAGAAAGGGACGTTTGGAAAGTCCAAAGGAAAACAAGATATGTCCAAGATACAATGTTATGGATGCAATGAATATGGACATTTTAAGATGGATTGTCCAAACAAGGAAAACAACAAAAGGAAGGAAAGGAGTGGAGCTCACATGGGTGATGAAAATGAAGAACTTGAGAAGAAGCTGAAAGGTGAAGATCCCAAAGATATATACTACTGAAGGAGCTCCACCTCTATTAGGTTTATTTATAGTTTGTCTTTCTTTTATTAGAAAGTAGAATCTATAGTAGCATGCACCAATGCATTCTCTAGAGGAGTCTTGGTTCTTGTGAATCATGGCATCATAGAAGGAAGCATATGGTAGTAGAAGATTAAGAGTCTACATGATCAAATTACTTTGGAAGAAGTCATCTAGCTGACAAGGATGAGAAAACTTGGTAGTTCATCCAAGTACTCTCTATCATAATGTTAGAGGTAGTCATTTGCATAAAGGATCACTAGAATACTCCAATAAGAACCATCATTTAGGGATGGTTCTTCAATATTTGGCAGAAGGATTATGAAATAATTGATATATATATTCTATCTAGTATGGAAACATTAATCCCGAAGGATGAAGGGATGATGATGGTCGTCATTTGCATAAAGGATCACTAGAATACTCCAATAAGAACCATCATTTAGGGATGGTTCTTCAATATTTGGCAGAAGGATTATGAAATAATTGATATATATATTCTATCTAGTATGGAAACATTAATCCCGAAGGATGAAGGGATGATGATGGTCGTCATTTGCATAAAGGATCACTAGAATACTCCAATAAGAACCATCGTTTAGGGATGGTTCTTCAATATTTGGCAGAAGGATTATGACATGATTGATATATATATTCTATCTAGTATGGAAACGTTAATCCCGAAGGATGAAGGGATGATGATGGTCAAGTTGATGTTTGAAAGGCAGAATTGAAGTCTTTCTCCTCTTAGGAATGGGAGCTTATTTTCGATAAGGATAAAAACAAGCTTGTTCAGAGGAAGGATGGTTAGATGGTGGTATAAAAGAAAAAGTATGCATGTCTTTAGCAACTCTTCTCTAGAAGGTAGAATTCATGTCTACAAGAATCTTGTAGAGAGAGTTGGTCGTAAGAATGTGCTCGATAACATCAGCATGAGAGATCTCCATGTGATTACTCGATGCTTGCAAGGAGTTTGGTATGCTTTGGAATGGGTAAAAGGTCAAGATTCTTCCATAAGATAGCATGACTTAGACATGATAATATTGATCAACATCAAATATGGTCTCCTAAGAAAGAAAGAGAGTTGACGATGACAACTCCAAGGAAGAATATATTGTAGCTTACTGATTAGTTTGTGCATGGGCACTTTCATTGAAAATTGAAAGCATGAAGAAGGATTTTTTGTACAATATGGAGATAGACCACGTGGAAGGATGTTTATCTCAAAGGAAATAGGTGAGCAAAATTTGACATCTTGACAAAAGGCCATCATGGTGAGGTAATTATGGCTACCAAGAAGAATATTGCAGAAATGCATGATGATTGTTGAGGAAAGTGTATCTACAATTGTTTGCTTCGAACTCAATTCAATGAACACATGGATTGAGTAGATGGTATTGGTAATCCTTGGGGGATTATATGTCCAAGATGTCTACAAAATCTTGGGATTGAAAGGTAGCAATCCAAAAAGATAACTTGATGTTTATGTTTCAATGACATGAAGATCACTTTCATGATTAGAGGGAGCTATGACTAGCTCTACTTTGTTTGGCTCAATATAATGCCTTTGTTGATGATGACTAGAAGAAATTGATATGAAAGGTTAATGGCCTAAACGCTGTTACGGATTGAAGAAAGAGTTTGGCTCCATAACATTCTGAAAGATAAAAGCTCAATATGATGAGAGGCAAAGAAAACGAGGAGCCTTTTAGCTACTTGAAGATCTCCATGATAGAGCTTGTAGTTGTTGTATTGATAAAGTTTGAGACAAGCTAAAGAGCTTGTGGCTATGTCTTCCTAGTATAAAGGAAGCGAGGAATCTCCTCTATGCTTTAGAGGGAGTATGTAATGAACTTAATGTTTGAGGAGTAAGGATCAATTCATTGATCAAGAGGGAATGAGGTTCTCCTCTCGGGTTGAGAGGGAGTGATGATGAACATTCTATTCTTGTCTTCATGTGTCATGCACTAGGCCAGGACTAACAACTGTATGTCTAGTGAAGGCCATGGAGGGAGAATGGAAAATGAAGGATTGGATGAGCATTTAGGATTGGTACTCCTTGAGGATTGGACAAGGTATCCAAAACAAGAGTGGTCGTAGAGGAATATATTTCTTTGAGGATTAAAGAATCCAAGATTAGAAAATTCCTTGAAGGGCATACCTAGTGAACATCCAGATGGGGTATGTGCCTTGAGAGGTAGTGTGATATCTCACATAAAGCCTCCTAACATTATGCTCTAATCTAGTGAAGAGATAGAGCTTGTTAGCCAAGGCCTGGCCATGTCGACAATCCTGGTTATGATGTAAATGTTTGAGAATGGGTTATCAATTTGACTCTTCTTATGAGAATATTTTAGTTTGAGAGAATCCTTGTATTGGTTATGCCATTATGAATACCCCCTAGTTAAGAGGGATTGTTGGAAATTGTAACTAGTTTTGGTCTTCATAATGACCTTTGTACTTATGACATTGTATATTTTTGTAAAAAGAAGAAAAATAATTATTATTTTAAGCATGGGTTTCGTACTCAAAATTGATTTTTCTTCTAGGTCAAGCATGTTCTTCATGCCTCTAGGGTTTTTCAAATCAAAAGAGTATTTATTATAAGTCTTGAAGTCAAGTCCCTTTTGGATTTTGAAAAGAAAGTGTAAAGGAAAATTTATTTTGAGTCAAAATGTCGATTTTGTCCATACAAGACCAGGTCGGCCTTGCCTCCTCAAGTCGGCCCTGCCTCCTCAAGTCGGACCTGCCTCCTCAAGTCGGCCCTGCCTCCTTAAGTCTACCTTGTTTGGGGTAATTCAACCTCCTTAGATGTGTATATATAAGAACAGCTCGACCTCATTTGACACACACATCAAGCAAGTTCGATCTCTTGGAAAAGGAGGAGGAAAACCAACAAAAAGGACAAGGAAGAAGTCAAAGGAAAGAAGAGAAGAAAAGCGAAGTCATAAGAGAGTCTTTGCCCTAGATAACCTCACATGTGCGAAATTTCAGAGTTGCAGGAAGGCCGAAAATTGCAGGTCTGTTGCAAGAGGTTGAAATTCTATTGCAGGGGACAAAATATGAAGTTTGACCTGTTTGGAAGGGTTTGACCATCGTTGACTTGTGGAGACTTTAACTTGTTGGAAAGGCTTGAAAGGAGGGTTGACTTGGGGCTTGTGAGTGGACTTGGTGTTGCATTCGGGTCTTGGATTTCTCATTTGATCTAATTCTATAAGAAGAGAAGAAATTCTTTCTGGGTTTTCTCCTTTGGAGAGGTTTTGCCCTTGCTTGGAGCCTATGTTTTGTGTCCATTGTCTTTATGATCTTGATGATTTTTTGATGAAAAGAATCTAATAAAGAATAAGAAGAAGCTAACATAATTTTGCAAACAGTTATTAAGGAAAGGTGAATTGTTTTAATGTCCGCCCTACTTGATTCTCCAACATAAATTGTTCAACCTACTCAACTGCTCATTTGTGTGTGAAAACCTCTACGTTGACTTGTCTTTATATTTTAGCTAAGGCAAAAACCATAATCTATTTTGAAACTCCGAGTCTAAGTCATGCATGCATGAGATACATTTTTTTAGACTTAATAACTAGATATATGACTTTCACCTTTTTATTAAGTCACAAAATAGAATTACTTTTCAAAAATATCTTGAACTAATTTTGAATTTTCACACTGAACCTGTGCAGAAGTTCTTGTCTGAGCTATAATTTTCAACATGGTGTAGATCAACGAATCCCCAAATGATTGGTCGTCGACCTAGGATGACATAGTCTGTAATGTTATAAACAGATTAAAAGATTCACAACAAAGGGTGCCTTGCATAATGCATGTAACGTTATCAATTACAACATCATGATAAATATATAGCCTAAGGGTTAGAAATCGTTTTTCCTCACGGCATGTAGAAGTTCATGGGTGCATGTCGAAGTAATTGCCCACAGTGAAGGCAATGATCCAAAAGCAAGGATTAAACAAGAATTGAAAATTAGCAATCTTGTGATAGTCTGTATAGAGAGTTTGGAGGATCACTCTCTACCTTCTTTCTGTATCCTAACTAGAGATGCCTAGCCCTCTTTATTAGGGAGATATTTAGAGAGAGATTTAAAATCCTACATACTTCACCTCACTCGGGGATGATTTGAACGATCACATCATACTTTTAGGTTGATCCTGCTGATCAAAACAACAAGCGATAGGCTGTGTTTCGGGGTATTTCAGATAATAGAGCAGTGAGATCTGGAGTCTCCCCTTAACTCCTCCTATTTGGGAGGTCAATTGATACCCTCAAGATCGTTGCAAAGTTGCTGAACAATACATCAGTTCACTCACACCCTGAGCATCAAAGGGTTTAGTACTAGACGTTTCCTTAATAGCGCCCCCCGGCCCCAAACAGGTTCCTCCTGAGCTCCAATGGAGTAGCCAAAGACTTATCTACAACTTCTTTCCTTTGGCCTTGGATGTTGGAAATATCTTTTGCTCCTACATCACCCCCATAGGATCATGTAGCTAGACTCCTCGTTGGGTCTAGAGGACTCAGATAGCAAGCCAGTGCCATTGTCGCCCCTTTCACCATTGACTATTAGACTCGGGCATTCTTGACATCATTGACCCCCAACCCTGGACTTATTCACTTAGCCTTCTACATGATCCGATTATGTAATGTTTATGACATTGTCTTATTATTGTAACACTTTCTTCTTTTTATCATAGATTTAGCTTTGACATTTCTAGGAGTTGTGTTTGAAGTCCAACATCATACTCGTATTAGTTGTATCCTTTAGTCCCATTGACCTATTTATGGTCATTCATTGGACATATAATAAAATTTTGTTATCTTATCCTATCAGGGGCATGTCTAGACTTTGAGGAGCACATTCAGAGAGAGTAAACCTTCGAATAAGCATCGAAACTGTATGGCTATGATGAGCAATATTCTAGATTTTGACTCTTGAGCCGTCGATCTTTGATGAGGTACTATACCAATAAGTATATTGGGATCAATGTTGCAACAACACCCCCCCCCCCCAAATCAAAAGCTCGAAATGTATTCTATATGGATTCGTGGGCGATCCGCCAGTTGAAACCCATTTTAGAAATTTTGTAATGCGGATCGGGCCGAAAAAGTGGTACTTGCCCTATCCTAACCATTTGCCTCCATCTGTGTTCCGGTTGGCGGATCCGCTGTACGAAATGCGACGGTTTTGCGTCGGATCTGTAATGATCACGATCGCTTTGCCACACAACCGGCTGTTTTTGCCATGTGGGCCACAAATTGTTTTTTTGTCATTTTTATTGGTTGGGGGTGTTGGAAATACTGAGAGGGGGGGGGTGAATCAGTATTTCTTTTTCCACTATTGTTTTACCAGTTAAAACATAAATATTCAGAACACAAGATGAACAACAAGAATAAATGCT
The DNA here is from genome assembly GCA_000404065.3 of Pinus taeda. Taxonomy (NCBI): domain Eukaryota; kingdom Viridiplantae; phylum Streptophyta; class Pinopsida; order Pinales; family Pinaceae; genus Pinus; species Pinus taeda. Next base: position 99,399 of record APFE030800323.1, read on the forward strand.
TTTATTAATATAAACTATGCAGTAAAATACATACAATATATAGATGGTTACAATCAGTTGCCAAGCTCCAACTTGGACTTTGGTGAGGCTCCAACCTCTAGAGCACCAACTCTATTTCGCCAAGACACCAATCTTGGACTTAGGAGAACAACTCCCAAGGACTTCAATCCTTCCTATTTCTGAGGCATAAACCCCAAGGACTCCAATCCTATTTACTTTTGAGGCACCAGCCCAAGCACTCCAATCCTTTTCACTTCTGAGGCACCAGCCCCAAGGACTCCAATCCAATCTTGTCAAGACACTTTTGGTAATAATATTCTGCTCTCAGAACTCTTCTCTACTGAGTTCTGTCTGTTTACAGCTTCACTGTAGTCTCCATGCTACAACATCAATGACAACCAATCTTCTTATGGAGAAGTCTTTACAACTCTCCATACTGTCCACACAGAGTCTCCAATAGTCTTTGTGCTCTCTGATAATGTCTTCACACAACTTTAGTCAGTCTACTGTTAGTTGCACTAAACTCTGTATAAAGAACAACTTTTTGTTCAAGCTTATGTTCTCATTGTCATAGTGAATGCTTTAGCATGACTGTTTCACTGCTGGCTGTTTCTCCCATTCGACTGCCTACTGTCCTGTTGGTCCTTCATCCCTCTTTTTGTTCTGCTGCACCCTCTTTCTGTTCTGTTGCACCCTCTTTTTGTTCTATTGGACCCTCACACGGCCTCTATTTCCTCAAGCGTATTTCAACAACATTCAACAATTGCAACAACCTTCACCAGCGTTCACCAGCAACTTCAAACAACGCTTAACCACCTCTGCTGCATCTACTACCATACGTTCTGGTTCTTCACAACAACAACAACAACAATAGTTCTCTGTTTTTACTCTTTTATACATTCTCATGCCTTTGTCCATTCGTTTCCGCTTACTCAATGGCTCTTTGGCTTCCTCTTCGCTCGCTTGAGCTTCGGGTTCCTCAACACTCACTTGACCTTCTGGCTTCCCTCCTCCATTCGCTTTAGCTTCCTCATGTTTACGATGCGCTGAAAATATAATGTCGTCGCGGAGAAATTGGTGTTTCAGCAACGCCGAAATTGGTGGTTCAGCAACGCCAAAATTGGTGTATCGACAACTTTTTTCCAAGTACCAGTGTTTTAGCAACGGAGAAATTGGTGTTTCAACAACTTTTCTCTAACGTTTGTAATATGTGCTCGCCAATAGTGTTAAAGCATATGTATATGGGTTTTCTACTTCGATAATGTATTCTGCTCATACAATTTAAACTCTGCCTTTTTCACTCCGTCAGTGTATTTGCATATGAGTCTAAGTCTTCCGCCTCCGATAGCTCTATTTGCGTTAAATGCATATACAGGTTTATGCTGTGGATAGTGTTACAACACTCTGTGTGCTTCACTTGGCTCCTCTTGTGTGCTCCTCTTGGCTCCTCTAGCTCTGTCTGCTTCCTCTATGGCTCCGATGTTGGTGCTTCATGCTCTGTTAGCTCCTTTCGTCTCCATCTGCTCCTCTGGTGGCTCTGTCTGCTCCTGTTTGCTCTGGTGGCTCTCGATGACTCTGATATGCCTCCTTGCTATATAGTTCCTCCTGCAGCTCCTCTTTGTCCAATGTGGCTCCTCACGCTTGCAGTATCTTTCAAAGACCTCCTTGCATATATGAATGCCTCTCTTGCTCTGATATCCTGCAATATGCTTTGATATGCCTCCTTAGGTAACTCCTCTTTGCTTATGGCTTGGCTATCTTGATGGCCTTGCTCCTGTCTCTTCATGAATCTGCTCTGCATCCCCTTGGCTTCATGTCATCCTCTAGTATCCAAAATATTGCCATATTGACATCAATGACAACCTAGGTCAACAGGGGGTGGGTCCAACTTGGGGTAGGCTGAGGAGTGAAGGGATTAAAAGGCCCTTTCAGCTCTCATTTGCTCAATTCTATTTTATGAGAGCTTGGAGAAGAGAGGAGAAATAGAGGAGAGACTTGAGGAGAGCTTGGAGGAGTGAAGGAGGAGGAGCTAGGAGAAGGAGGAGGAGCTTGGAGGAGTAAAGAAGGGCTTCCATCTACAAGAGCTAAAGATGTAAGTGCAAACCCCAAATTCCTTCATATTTTTGTCATTGTTTTTGTATTTTTCTCCTCCCTCTCCTACTCTTTCCCATTCTTTCTACTTGCTCATTTAATTGCAGGTTGTCCACCACCTATATCCATATTCCAAGATGGTGTTCTTTTGGCTTTTATGTATCATGCCACTTTTGGTTTTAATGATGGCAAGGGGGGGAGTAAGAATAGAAGGGAAGAAGAATAAGAGGATAGTGGTCCCCATATGAGTGAGACCCAATGTATGATGAGGGGGAAGGGTTTGAAGAGGAAGGGGATGAACTTGAAGGGAACACTGGAACACTAGAGGGGAACACTGCATTGACACCCTTGTGGAACTATGTGGCCAAACTTGAAGGGGGAAAGGGTGGTGGAAGCTACAAATTTTTGTGCCCTCATGGGTGTCGTGGAGGAAAACCATTTAGCGGTTCATATACTTGTGTGAGGAGGAATCTTTGTGGGGTGATGGACAATGATGATAAAAGGGTGTTGTGGGGATACAAATTTGCCCAAACATTTCAGCTAAACAAAGAAGAAAATACATCCAATTAGAGGAGGTTGCACAGCAAAAAAGCAAGAAACAAAAAACTCAGTTTGAATCAAGTGCAACATCTAGATTTGGTAGCTCATCTCCTCATGGTACTTTTGCAAGCTCTTGAGGTAAAAGAATAATGGGGATTTCTTGAATGTCGCTGGGAGGGATGATGTGGATGGAAAGAACAATGCTATTAGAAAGAGAAAAAGCAAAGGTTCAGAGAGCTTTCACACCTTTTACAAATGAATGGGTGGATTGTGGGGTATCCATTGTATCAGATGGGTGGACAAATATTAGAAACCAACATTTGATAAATGTTCTTAGTGTTTCTGCTAGTGGTGCAGTATTTAGTAGATGTCATGACTCCTCCATTAGTGCATCTTCCCAAAACATTGCATATCTCCTATTGCAATCAATTAGAGATGTTGGTTCGAATAATGCAGTTCAAGTGATCACAGATAATGCAACAAATTGTAAGGTAGCAGGGAAAGTTATTGAGCGTACTCATCCACACATCTTTTGGTCTGGGTGCCTGGTTCACACATTGAAACTTTTGATGCATGATATTGTGAAGCACAAAGAATGTGGGTGGATTAGTGAGCTTTATAAGAGAGGGAAACAACTCATAAAATTTATGACAGGGCATACAAGGGTAAACTACTTCTATGGCACTTACTCCAAGTGGCAGTTGCTTAAACTTGCAAAAACAAGATTTCCAAGTTATTGCCTCACCTTTAGGTGGCTAGTGAAGGTGAGACAAGCTTTAACTAATATGGTGACCGTTGAATCATGGTAGGAAATTAACACTGATAGAGACGGTGCTAATGTAGCCAAGGACACTATTCTTGACATGTTCTTTTGGTCACAGGTTAAATATGTTTTGCAAATCACCAAACCAATTTATTACATGATCAAGTTTGCAGATTCAGATTGACCAATAATTGGCAAGGTGTATGAACAAATGGATAGCATGTTGGGGTAGATTAAAGACATTGTTGAGCCTAGAGATATCATCTTATACAATTATATTCGTGCATAGGTGGAAAACTAATGGGAAATGCTAAATGTTCCATTGCATGCATTAGCATATGTTTTGACACCTAAATACTATCATCCATCATGGCTTTCAACACCAGCACCTGGGGGGGGGAAGCAGGAGAAAGCCACACCAAGATCAAGAGGTTCACAAAAAATATATGACTGCATTGAGTAAATTAATCCCTGATGAGGAGGAGGCTGCATTGGTACGGAGACAGGTGAGCAACTATACGCTCAACACTGGTCCATTTGGGAGCATGCATGCAATTCAAGATCGAGAGCCTTTTTTTGCTCTTGAGTGGTGGAACATGCATGGAGGGGGTACTCCACTTCTACAGAGTTTGGCATTGCGGGTGCTATCACAGGTGGTAAACACTTCTTCTACAGAGAGGTGTTGGAGCTCTTATTCTTTCATCCATAGTGTTAAAAGGAACAGGTTGAATTTAGATCGGGCAGAGAGCTTGGTTTATGTTCATTACAACTTGCGATTGTTGTCCCATTACTGTGAAGATGCAAAGTCTAATAAAGACTTGTTGATTTGGGACAAGAATCCAAAGGAGCCCAATTTGGAAGATGGAGTGTTGCGACTAGAGAAATTAGAGGATGCTCTTATCCAGGTATGTCCATTGTGGTATGAATTTTCCAATTTTCCCTTATAAAGCATTTCTCTAATTCATGTTTTTAATTTTTTGTTAACTAGTGTTTTTTTTTTGCATGAATTTTTTGAGCGATTCCAAGATGATGATGATCGTGTTGATATGCCACCCCCACCCCCATCTGGTCCCTTGTTCCTAGGTTCCATGGTTCAACACCAACAGCAGGGGGTTCTTCTTCATCAGTTTCAGTGCCACGACTTCCACAGGCACCATCTTCTTCATTGCCACCACGTGGAGGCCCACCACCACGTTCTATTCGTGGTGGAAGGAGGAGAGATTAGTAGATATATTCACAATCTACTACTTTTTTGTCATAGATTACTCATTAGACTTGTAGACTTGTGAATTTGAATTTTGAACCTTTTTGGCTTGGCGGTGACCAAGTGACATATTTTGTAAACATTATTATTTGAATTTTGGACATGACAAATGTTGACAGTTGCTCACTTGCTAGATAAATCATAATATGCTCTTGCTAGATAAATCATAATATGCTCTATGTTTTATGTTTTATAATATGCTTAAATGTTTTATGTTTTATAATATGCTTAAAAATTTGATGTATGTTTGTAATAGCTAGAATATAGATGATTGTTGTACATACTAGTAACTACAATGGAATCATGGATGCCATATCTATCTTGATTTATGCAAAAATATGCATGTTTTCATGTCTTCTACAATTAATTTGGTATTTTGGATGTTTGTTTTGAGTATAAATGCAAAAAAATATAAAAAAATATATATATATATAGCAGACGCTTCTGCGGACGCTTCGCTTCCTAGATTTTTGGAAAATGACGCTTCCGCGCTCCGCGCTTCCGCTTCGCTCCCGCTTCGTGCAACATTGCTCATGATACAATGAAAATTAACAATGTCATTCTCACTGACATTCAAACTTGCCTACAAAATGCATATGACAAGATTGAATTTTTGTAGCTTGAATCTCAGCTTCAGCAAGATGAGTTACAACAGCATAAGCATCATGACACCCATCAGTAGCCAGCAAGTGGTCAAATCAATAACATTGAGACAAACTCCCATCAACAGCAAATCAATAATGTTGATCTAGTACCCAATGAAGGAGAAGATTTGCATGCAGATGCAAAAATTCAGCATACACTTCCCAAGACCATCATGAGACCTTGGAAAGAGCTTGTCAACAACAAGCACAAAACCGGTCTTGGATATGACAAGGACGTGTCCTTTCATATTCCGGACTATTCCAAGCCAATCCGATTTCAAAGTGTTGGATTTCTTCAGGACAGTTCATCTTCACCTGTTCCTCCTCCTCTACAACAACAAATTGTGAAATGTCAACATTGTGATAGAGTTGGCCATGTGAAAGATCATTGTTTTGATCTTCATCCGTGCAAGCATTGTGGTCAGCATACTCATTCTTCACACAAATGCTTCAAAAACAAGCCTCGTACAAGAACAAAGATTCATCTTGGATGGATTACTGCTTGGCAATGGGCTTCAACAACCAATAAGATATTTTGCTCATACAAAAGGGTTTGTTCTCGAATATTGAAAAGTATTGCAATTGAGATCTCTTCATCATCTCACCTTGTATTTGACAGGGGGAAAAGCGATGGTCATCTACAAGCTTCAAAGCCACATCAAGCGAGCTTGAGCCACAACCTACCATACCAGATTCAGAGTTGTATCCAGAGACAAAGATGCCCCTAAGCATGCCTTGGTTGATGGTAAGCCTTAAACCATCTATGCGGGGTTGAGACCTCACTTCAAAGAATTGGGGACACTTCCTCTAGTAGAAGACTTTAGCTTCTTGCCAGTTTTGGAAGAGTTCCAGGAATTGCATTAAGCATTCTAGAGTTGTTGTTCATCCTTAAACCACTGTAGGTTGCAGACCTCCCTTTTCAGGTTGAGGTTCTCCTTTTTTATGCAGGTTGTAGACCTCCCTTCTTCCAGGTTGAAGATCTCCCTCTTCAAAGCATTAGGAGCACTTCCTCTAGCAGAAGACTTCAGCTTCATGCCAGATTTGGAAGAGTTTTGGGAACTGCACTAAGTGTTCCATTGTTGATGGTCATCCTTTAACCACCACCTTATGCCAACATTTTAGAGAGCACATTCAACCTAGTACTACCATGCATTTTTGCACATTTTGTATTAAAACTCTCTTCTTGGACTCATACATACCCCTTCAGATTAAGGGGGGGAATGTTGGACACCTAATCCTCTAAGAGTTGGTGTGGAAACTGATCAATGAAAGGGAGTCCAAGACACCACTTGGAATATGAAACCAAAGGTCACTCCAATGTATTATAACTATGTATAATTGTGAATAATAATGGAATTCAAGGGCTGATCTTTCATATCTCCTGTCTTCACCATGGTTATGCTTGAGATTGCCTCCTCTTTGCTACCTCCTCTAGTAGACTTTCTCTCCTCATTTCCTTGTGAGAAGAAACAATGAGAATAATTATTTTCTTTTTCCTTTTGTCATTCATTTGTGAGGAAAACCTAACCCTAGAGATCTAATGGCTGAGATTAAATCTTAGCTCATTAAATCAAGGGTAAAGATTATTTCCCTCTCTTGACCCCTTTCTCATGTTGTCCCCCTCACTTAAAGAATTCTTAGACACCTTTTTAATGTTATGTACCGTGTGCACTTTTCTTTCATAAAATGACTTTTAAAACATAAGTCACTATAATATTATAAACTGCACTATGTACTTTTCACGTAAAGTCACCTTATAACACTAGTTACTTTAATAAATTAAAGTACATGGTACCTAACCCATAAAAGGTACTTTTGCTCCAAGACATTGATAAACTCATAATGTCCCTAGACAAAAAGATTATTAATGTGTCTTCCTAGGCCAAAAGGATAAATGCTTAGAAAACACTTCCTTAGTACTAGTTTTCTCAACACTCCCTCTTAACGAGGAAGTTGTTTCCCACCACTCCATCTTTATCTTTGAAGTGGATATGCTCACCCCTTGGTACCATCGCATCACCCATTACTCTCACCACATCACCACCCAACCTCTTCGGTGGTTTACTCTCCTTCGTTAATTCGTGCTTCTTTCAAGGTACCGTAAAGTTCCTTTAGCTTCCTCCTCCTTGAAGAAGTCTCCTGCACAAGTGTGGGAGCCTCATCTACATCCGCTGACACCTGTGGCTTGTAGTGATCCTGCACTTTGAGATCCTGATACTTGAGTACTTGTCATTCCAAAAGCCAGTAATCCTCCTGACCTTTGTGAACCTATACTAGTGGACCCTCAAAACTGTAGTGCGCTCCCTTGCCTAAGAACCTGCTACTTTACACGATCACCCTCTTGTGACCTCCTCACGGTCCTGGTAGGATGAAACATGAACCTGTAAAGTCTCCCATCATGGACACCTATCACTCTAGCAGATGCCATGCTGGATCCCACGAATACATCAACACCTGATATCTCGAAACACCACAACATATCCTCTGTCCTCAATACAAGAAACCGATATCAGGTTTCTCCTCAACGTCGGTACATAAAGGACCTCTGTCACATTCAGAGGTGGCAATAACTCCCTCTTAAAGGAGACAGTCCCAACTCTTGCCGCTTTGACCCTGGTGTCATCTCCAAGCACCACCTCCAAGTCTAAACCCTTTGTAAGACTCGTAAAGTGCTCCCTCACTCCTGTCATATCGCAAGATACTCCAATGTCTATAAGCCAAACGCTCATGGATATAGGACTAGTGGCTAAGTCACCACCAGTGCAAACTCTGTGTCAAACCTCGAGGCAAACTCCACCACCTCAATTGATGTTGCCACATCCTTCTTCTTCTTCCCCATCTTCTTGGGACACTTAGAAGCATAGTGACTCATCTCCCCACAAGCAAAGCATCTCACTTTGCTCATGTCTTTCTCGAACTCCTCTTCTCCCTTCTGTTGCTTGGCCCCACTCGTGGACACCCACTTCTTCTTCTTGCCCTTAGTCACAAGGGCGAGCATTCTCCTCCTCACCTCTCCCACCACTCTGGTTGCCACTCTTAGCACTACTCTTGGTCTCCTCGTAGATGAAATCATCCACAGCCTCCTGAAGTCTAGAAAATGCACTCTGGCCACGATGCCATGTATGAATCCATCCCACTGTTGGGTGAAACCATCTAACGCAATCTTGACCAACTGGTCCTCGCAAATAGCCTCTCCCACTACAGGGAACTCATCTCTCAACTGAGAGATCTCGGTGAGGTATGAGGTCACCGTGTCCGTCTTGGTCATCTTGGTGCTTCTTAGCTTCTACCTCAACACTGTCTTCTTGTTCTCATTGGAACTTTGGCTTAGTGTGACTAGGGAACCCACATCTCGTAGGCATACATCTTCCTAGTCACATGAGGGAATAGGCGGTCTCTGATGGCATCGAGAATGATTCTTTTCGCTTTTACATTCTTCTTGTTGAACTCAGTCAACTGAGCAGGATCTGTAGGAGGTTGCATGACATTCTCCACAATGTCCCGTACCCCCAACTCCTCAAACAAAAGCATCATCCTCTCCTTCCATGGGCCAAAGTTTCCTACCCCTGCCAATCTTTCCTCCACCCTTATACCAGTCGCCGTGACCCTCCAAACCAACACAAAATCTCAGATCTCTGAAGACTGTAAACTCCTCCCTCTTAACCAACAATCCTTTGGGTTTCTGAAGGTGTTTTAAGCTTGCCTTCTCATTGTTTTAGCAGAAGGTAGCTTGCTGGTCTTCTGTATCAGCTGAAGGTTTTTCACATATCTGAAGGTTCCTTTCTCAGATCCAGAGCTTCCCAAGCTCTGATGCCATGTTAAAAAAATTTAGTTGTAGTAGCCTTCTCAGTTTCAAGGTTTTTGGCATATGAATGTTGAACCTACAGCCCCACTAACAGTTAACTGATATAAAAACATTTATAGCAATTTATTTGGAACACTTTAAAGCTACCTCTACACTTCACTTTTTCAGCTGATAAGTAAATAAATGGCAAGGAAAACTGACCTGGGAAAACCCACAAGGGAAAAACCAGTTCTAAGGGAGGATTTATTTGCTTCTTGAGAAACTTCAACTTATCTCCTCCCTTGAAGTAGGATCTCCGAGGTCCTTTTTCAGCTAAGTTCTGAACTGATAACTTTAACACACGGTCAGCTCTCCTGTAGCAGAAATTTCAACCTCTTATCAGAACCTTCTACACTTGAGATTTGACCACAGAACAGTCAATACATATGCCTGAAAACTAGGGTCTTTTTCAGCTGAAATTACGCCCTCAGAATATTGTGTTTCCTCCCTAAACAGTGCGTTGGAGCAGTGTTGATAATATCGGTATCGGGAAAATATCGGCGAGGGTCCAGAAAATATCTTATTGGCAATATCGGCGAAAATATCGGCAAAATATCGGCAAATATCGACAAGCATAAAAAATCATTTTTTCAAATTTTTAAATATAGCCGATATTTTGCCGATATTTTCAAAATATCGCGATATTTTGCCGATATTTTCCGATATTTGCCGATATTTTGAAATATCGCGATATTTTCAAAACAGAAAATATCGCGATATTTTCTCGGCGATATATCGTTTTGCCGAAAATATCGCGATATTTTCAAATATCGCCAATATATCGCTGATATTATCAACAGTGCGTTGGAGTGTGCTTAGGAAACAGGTCGAAAATCATGCTGATACAGCCCAGAATTTGAGGAATGCTGCCCAGAATTCAAGGAACACATGTAGGTTGTTCAAAACATTGGGTTTGACAAGGAAATGCCTCACCAGACCTGGAGATAACTTCGACCTATGTACACTGTGCAGATGTTTACAATGGCTGCCTCGAAATTCGAGCCCTCCGAAAGACTTTAACTCGGCCTCCAAGAGATATTCGAACTACTGGTGGTCTTGGTCCTTGTTCTCTACTGTAGAATTTCACACACAAATTCTCTTTCTTCTCTCAAGCTCCTAGCTGTCCATGTCCTCAATAGCTTCTCATGAGAATAATAGTGAGCAAAACCTTTGCTTCCTCCTCTTGCTCAACCTCCTACTCTCTCCTCATTTCCTTGTTAGAAGAATCAATGAGAAGAATCCTTTTCCTTTTCCTTTTCCTTTTGTCTTTCATTTGTGAGAAAAACCTAACCCTAGAGATCTAATCGCTGAGATTAAATTTCAGCTCATTAGATCAAGAGTAGAGATTGTTTCTCTCTCTTGACCCCTTTCTCATGTTTCCCCCACTTAAAGAACTCCTAAACACCTTTTTAATGTTATGTACCTTGTGCACGTTTTTTTCTCATAAAGTGACTTTTAGAACATGTCACTTTAATATTACAATGTGCACTATGTACTTTTCACATAAAGTCACTTTAATAAATTAAAGTACATGGTACCTAACCCATAAAAGGTACTTTTGCCCCAAGACATTAATAAACTCATAATGTCCCTAGACAAAAAGATTATTAATGTGTTTTCCTAGGCCAAAAGGATAAATGCCTGGGAAACACTTCCTTGGTACCATTTTTCTCAACACTATATTTTGTGCCTCTACTTGACACCTCAAAGGCGGCTAAGCATTTGGCCCCTAGTGTCTCACAAACCCCCATGGGAATCTCAGACCACTTTGATATGGGCATTATACCATCACAAAGGTTGTGGGCGAAAATACTCTTAGATTTTGTATTCCTCCTTTCCTTGGCTTGCACCTAGTACTTATTTTCAAGCTCCTTCAACTATATTTCTTGCCTCTACTGGACACCTCGAAGGTGGTTGAGGTTGAGCGCTTGGCCCTTGCAAACTCAATCCCAACTACATTGAGTAAACTACAATGGATCATATCATGGAAACCAAAATGAATAACACTCACCAACAAAACATACAACTCCAGCGCATGTCAAAGCAAGATAGCTTCTTCAGCAAGGCAAATAGCTCTCTAGAATTCAAATTCAGCAAAAGTTTCCTCATCTCCTACAAGAACTTGACGCAATTGAGGCTATTGCTTCTAAGGGGGGGCGGTTGATCTAAGTGGATGTTGGTGACCATCCACCTCTTCCATCGAATCAACATGGTCATTAATTGTTCTCTTCCCGCTGGTAGTTTATAAGCCCGTGGTTTTGGTAAACCATGGTATACACCCATGGTATTTGCCAGGTGGGAGAAAAATAAAACAATTAATAATAATAAAGTAGTGAAAAGCTATTTGCATAGTCATTAATTAGTTTTTTACCATTAGGGGTTTATGAGCTCATGGTTTTTGTAACCCATGGTATTTGAAAATAAAACAAAAACAATAATAGGATAGCAAAAAGGCTTGACTCTTAGTGAAAAGGTACTGTGAGTAATATATATCTTGGCCTTCTCATTTGTAAAGAGGCATCTCATTCCTTCATGATGTAACCATAAAATATTTTGCTATTTAGTAAACAATTGTGTTTTTACCATATTATTATTCTCACTACTTTATTTCTTGTATTTGTGCCACATTTCCTTGCCTACATTTCATTTCATTCCTTAACGCAGTCCATATCACACCCTCCAAAAATAGCACAAGAAGGTGGGATGTATCCTCTAGATGAGTGGTGGTCTGTGGACCATGTCAAATGCTTCAAGAAATAATAAATGCCTTCATATGTATGCCCTACAAGAAGGATCTCCAATATGCAAGGCCAAGTAAATGAATACACAAGTGCCACATGTGGACATCCTCCAAGATGTTAGGGATCTCCAAGGTAGCACATGTGCCAAGATAACCTCCAAGTAGGAGAGCTCCAACAATGTGTGTAATAAATGTTCCAACAAACTCCCCCAAGAGAGAGTGATCCTTAAGAATAAGAACACCTCAACAAATGTGCCAAGCAACCAACTCAAGCCACATGTGTGGCCTCCAAGGCTAAGTTGTTTTATCAAATGCCAGGCAAAGTTTACAATGAAGGCTCCAAGTGGCATGTGTGAGATCAAATGTGAAAACAATCCATCTAGAAAATGAAGACCAACTACATATCCTCAAACAATGGCATGTGTGGTACCTTGACAAGGGTCAATACGACACACTCATCAATTAGCTCAAGGTGTGATCTCCAAGGCATAACCAATGCCAAAAAATAGCCTCTACATGCTCCAAGGTGTAACCTCTCATAACGTTGCATACAAATAACTAGGTACAAGGAGAAATAGTCAACCATCAAGTAACAACCCTCAATTCCTATGCGAACTAGGTACAACAGCCAACCAACTCACTAAAGGAGGGGATGGCCTCATCATCAAGCCATAAAATAATAGATGAAGCCTGAAGATTTAGATGCCTCAACATATGTGCCAAGTAGGTGAGCACTCCACCTCATCAAGCCTCAAATAACCACAATAAGCATATCCAAATGTGAAATGTAGCCAAATATGCTAGGGTGCTCCGTGTGCAAACCAAGAATGCAATCAAAAGAGGACAAATCATTGCTAAACCACTATAATCATCCTTCACGTGTGTCCACTAAGTGAGTGCTCCATGTAGAGAGATGTCATGGCTCATAACAATGTGTAACAAGCATGAAATACACCAAGATCTCCTAGGGCACTCACACTAGGATGCCTCCCAACCACATAAAATGCATCCAATACATTATAATCATGCTAGAACCATATGAAAGCAATCAATGATAAGCACACCACCTCCATGGGACATCAATCCATACAATATATCATCATGTGTTGGATAACTTGTCTCCTAGGCCATCAATCACCAAGCAACAACCACAACATTTCTATTCACTAGAATCGTCATGTTACTATCAATCATTAGGAATACATCATACATGTGCAAAGGATGATAACATCTAGACATGATGAACAATATATCAAGAACAACTCTATGATACCAATATAAGTCACATGAAATAGCAAGTATCATTACCAACTGTCCACTAATATGTTGATCCATCAACCAGAGATGAAAAGAGAACCAAGCCATGACAATCCATCACCAAGGAGAAATGAGTCTTCTCCAATCCAAAGTTCTCAAGCAACCTGTCAGGCCAGGAGGTAACTCCTCAAATAAGATTATGTTTATTCATTTGGGCTATTCATAGTTATTTACATGAGGGAATGATTGTTGAGTTTCATCTCCCGATGACTCTTCATTTTCTCTTATTAATTATTTACAATTTGTTCACCCAATCCCTATGATTAGATGTCAACATTCCCC